>CM050170.1:36174998-36304844 GCA_027410445.1 Discoglossus pictus | reverse complement strand
CTTGCTCTGTGAAAGTACAGAGCATTTTCTTAAGGGTACAATTGAACCTCTCACAAAGGCCATTGGCCTGGGGATGTATGGAGAGGAACTCAGGTGTTTGATACCACATAACTTCCATAATTGTTGGGTTACTGTAGCCATAAACTGGGTACCCCGGTCAGACAGGATGTCTTTAGGGAACCCCATTCGGGAGAAAAAAAACAATAAAGCCTCTGCTACCTTGGTAGCCAAAATCTTAGACAAGGGAACAGCTTCAGGATATCGGGTGGCATAGTCTTCTATGGTCAGAATGAACTGCTTCCCAGTCTTGCTGGGTCCTATCAGGTCAATAGCCACTCTATGAAACTGAGCGGCCATGTCGCTGGCAGGCATCACAGGAGCTACAGTAAGTATTAACATCCCTGTTCACCCCGGCCAGTAGAACAACCTGGTAAGGAGAAAACGTGTCTTCTTCACCCCCATGTGTCCAGCCTTGTGAGCTATCTCTAGCAATCTCCCTCTAAACTTTTGGAGAACAACCATCTGCTTCTTTACCTCTCTCATCCCATCTCCCTCATGTTCAGAGGTAATTCTGTACAGCAATCCTTCTTCCCACACATACTCATCTCCCTCAGGACCCTTCTTTCGCTTGTCAGCCCTTTGCCTAGCCCCAGCCAAGGGTACCTTCACTTCTCCTACAGTAGCCAAACCCAGACCCAGTTTCCCAGCAGGTAATGGACTTACCCCAGTTTCCAGGTACCCAGTCTCATCCTCGGCGTTTAGACCATCCCTGGTGACCTTGGCAGCTTGCAATCTGGTCACAACAGTGACATCCCGGCTCTCTAGATGCCCCAAATCATTGCCCAACAAAACCTCAGCTGGGAGCCCATGCATAACTCCCACTTCACAAACTCCTTTCCTAGTGCCCCAATCCAAATGCAAGCGGGTGACTGGGATGGAAATATTTTGACCTCCAGCCACCATGACCTCCATGATCTTAGGGAGCATGGCTGTGTGTGGTACTATTTTCGGATGGACCACAGTCACTGCAGCTCCTGTATCTCAAAATCCCCTTGCCTCCTTTCCCTGGACCAAAACCTTTTGGAAATGCTGGTTCCTGTTGCCATCTGAACTGGTTTGCACAGCATGGATGGGGTGATAGAAATCCCCCTCTCTGGGTCTGGTCTGGATCACTCCAGACTCCTCAAGGTCCACATTTCACTCCCCCAGATAGTAGACAGGCTTAGTGGAATGTCTGTTTTCCCTGAGCGGAACATTGGGGCATTCTCTTTTCATGTGCCCTGGTTGATGACAACCATAGCACCCCCCCCCCCGCCCCTTGTGGTCAGAGTGACAGGACAAGAGCTGGTAAGCACTGTGGGATGTGGGGCCACTCCAGTGGTCACCTGAGGTTGGCTGTCATCTTGGAAAGTGGCAGGGTTAGAGCGGTTGGCTACAAGGCGGCCGGGGAATGGTGCTTGGACTGGGGGTCCCCCTTAGTTAGTGTTGTTGGGGCCCCTATTCCTGGTCTCACCCTTGGTAGCCCCAAAATGATCAGCTAGGTGGGCAGCCTTCTCCCCTGTAGTGAGGTCTCGATCTTGTACCCATGCTCTCAGTCCCTCAGGACAAATAAAATACAATTGTTCAATGAGGACCACATCCAACATTTCCTCAAATGTGGTTGCCCCCTTCCCTTTCCACCAACTGAGGCAGGTATGCCTCATCCGACACATCACTTCAGAGTAGGTGTCCCCGGGGCCCTTGGTGTACATTAAGAATTTGTGCAGGTAAGTCTCAGGGGTAACAGCATACCTGTTTAGCAACACTCTCCAGGGGCCTCAGCATAGGTCTTCTGCTCCTTGGAAATTGCCCTGAATGCCTCACTAGCTCTCCCACTTAGCCATCAGTGTAATCCACTCCTTCTCTGGCACTTGATGCAAGTCACACAGATGTTCATAGTCCTGTAGGAAACCACCAATGTCCCCTTTCTTATCACAGAAGTGCTTGACACTGCTGTATGCCATTTTTGGTCTGGCTGCCCCTATATCTTTTCCCTCCTTGGATCCTAGAGAGGAATGGATAGTCTCTTTTCTGTTTTGTAGCCGTACCTCACAATTTCGTTGGGTCCGGACGGCCATCACTTGTGCCTCTGGAATGACAGACCTCAACCCCTGGAATCTCTGGAATACCTCATCCTCCTCCTCTGCAGTAAGCTCCATCTCTGGAACTGGCCTTGGGTCAGGTTCTGTAACCTCCTCCTGTGTTTCCATACTTTCCTCCACCTGATGGAGCTCATCCACCAACAAAAGCTCCTAGATCATGTCTGCAAAATCGGTTGAGGAGGCAAGTTGAGAATGAGGAGGGGGGTTGAGGGGGGAGGTTGAGAATGAGGAGGGGGTTGAGGAGGGAAGAGGGGGTGAAGAGACACAGGGGAGGGAGAGGGGAAAAGAGACACAGGGGAGAGAGAGGGGGACACAAAAAAAGGGCACACAAAAAGGGGGACACAGAGGGCACAAGAGGGACACAGGGGGCAGCACATTTCCCACCCTCGACTTATACTCGAGTCACTCATTTTTCCCAGTATTTTGTGGTAAAATAGGTGCCTCGGCTTATACTCGGGTCGGCTTATACTCGAGTATATACAGTATATCAAAACATATTTTATCATGCTTTACTATGATTTGGTATAAATTGTTCTGAATTAGGTGACCCTTTAAATACAACACTGACTACTGTAATAACACATTAAAACCTAACAATAAATCACGTACAAATGCACAGTAGTATCCCTTACCTCCATTATCTAGAATGACTCCTGAAATATTGTGACAGGAACTGCAGGGTGCAGAGTAACAAGATGAGGTCTGGAGTATCTGTGTGAGTAGAGAATGGAGAGAGGATGAAATGGCGCAGCAAAGGGGCTCATAGTATCACTGGGATACAGACGGGATCTTGGAAGTAGAAAATACAATATTACACAAGTGATAAAGTACTTTGTTATGCCTATAGTATTAATCTATATCTTATGGGAACCTCCATTGTGACGATTTAACTCTTACTGTGGAGTAGCATGAAATGATTAATAGCAGCCAATACTAACAGAAAGTCATTTATACTGAGACACAAAATGGCGCCAGGAATGAGTGACCAGTAACTTCAAACTACAACATTCTAGTCCCGCCCCCAACTGCCCCTCTCAGGTGCTTAAATATGTCACTCACACCTCAGCATTTCATTTTATATATATAACATGAGATAAGAGTGTTTCTTTCATGTCTAACAATGGTTTCACATCCCATAGTTCCCATGTTGTGTTCTTGCCTGTTGTTGCATGTTACTTCCTGATGTGTGTAAACTAATGAGCTTCCCATTGATGCTGCTGGGAGCTCTGACTGTAGTTACTGCCCCTTACTCACTTTGCAGAAACAAACTTCCTGTGTATTCATAGTCTGCTCACACCTCAGGCAGCTGAGCTACTGAACACAAAATGGCAGACTGAACACAAAATGGCTGACTGAACACAAAATGGCTGACTGAACACAAAATGGCTGATTCCACAGCAGCATAAATACAAATACAAGTAATAAATCAGAGTCCAGATGGTGATCTATTTCTATTCTAACAACATGTTGCACATTTTCAGGTGAAGTTCTTAATAAAAGTAATTGTAGGAATGTAACCAATAGCTCCTCAGTAATATGACTGGTGTAATTTACCTAATTGCACTGTTTATATATTACATATGACATATAATATCACATTTAAGTCATGAGATGTTGAGCTTCATTTGTGAGGAGGAAAGAGAAGAAATCACCATCTAAACTGCACTTATTGTGTGACACAGATTTGATTTATACACAACACAGATCTATACTATAAACTGTCTGTGTAAATGTGATGGAGAAATCTGTATAAATGTGACAGAACTCACCAGTGTGACTTATATGAGGTAAAGAGACATGTTATATAACACAAGATGGCTGACAGGTGGAGGTGAGGTATCACAGGCAGATAAAGGACTACAATTCATCAAAACTACAAAATCTTTATTTATACACAGACAAACATCCCACTAGCTGACCTGGGCTGTACAGCTGCCTGTTAATTACTTTAATTACTTCCCAACAATTATATATTTCCCAGTAAAGTTACTAATGATACAGACCTGCTTACACATATTACACAGGACAGGGCCCAGCCCAGAGGATAATAGATCATCACTAAGTCTAGTGCAGAGCCGCCATATCTCTTGTGTTTTTTTATTCTGTAACATTTTCAATTCCAGCCGATTAACTTCCAGTTACAGAAGTGAAGATCAGTGTTAATACTATCACTAAACATGACATTTATATCTGTATTTACCTGGTATTGTGTAACCTGGTGGTCATTGTCACCGCGTGTAACAGTAACTATATAATGTCTGTATGGTCAGGACACGGCCAGAGTGGCTAAAACCAGCCTTCAAATGGCCACTCTAGTCCTGTAGTTATACTAATATATACATTTATACTGCAGTGATTTACCCATTATGGTTTCTGCTGATCTACTTCCTGTGAATGGGTTTGTGAAGCTGTGAACTCTAAACCACCCCAGTATGTCTGCCAAGATAACCTTATGGATTAGCACAACCTGAAATAAGATGTGTCTAGCGTGCTGCGCTCCATAGGGTCACAGAGAGTCAGACACGACTAAAAAACCACAATAACAATATATATTATATAGTTTCATAAACCAGGCAACCCAGGGAGACCAATACGGGTATGGACACAACGACTGAACATTTATCTGGCCTTGTTATAAACAACCTTAAGATACTAGTTACAAACACCAGCAGCTATATACAGGACACCACTGAGTTTCTTAAATACTTGTCACCATGGATGATCTCTGTATAACAACATCCCACACAAAGATGGCACTGAGGCATGCCTTAAGTTTCTCTCAGCACACATACAGAGCCAGAAATATAACCCTCATACCATTACCAAACTACTAGAATATATCCTGACCCATAACTACTTCATCTTCACCAAACATGTTTACCTACAAATAATGGGGCAGCAATGGGTCCAAAAATAGCGCCACAATACTGGTGCAGGGGGAGGAGGAAGGAAGCGGACCTGAGGGCAGTGGCTCAGAGGAGGAGATTTTTATATGGCTAGTGGGGTCACCATCAGGACCACCAGCAACACCGGCAGGGTTTGACCCCACTATCCTCCTCCTCCAAAGACTAAGCATATCACCAGGGCCCTCCCACTGGAGCGATGAAGACTGCAGCCAGCCACCACCTCGCCCTCCCACAACAGTGCATTGGACTGGCCGCCACCACAATCACCAGGCCTAACCACATCACTGCCGACACTGCAACTCCCTCCAGCCAGGCCCTAGACCCTCCCCACTCCCAGACCTCCTCACCACGCCCCTGGCACCTCCATCCCCAACATCAGGCCAGGCCTCTCTGTAAATCATGAGGAGGTAATGCGCTGCATGGCAAGGTGCAAAAGGTAGGAGAGGACACATCATCTAATGACCTACCTGGCTGGGCTGCTCAGGATGGAGGCGGACCAGAGCGCATTCCAGGGAGTGACCGCGGAGGCCATGTGATGTGCTCTGGTCCCCAGGCCTGCATTCTGCACCCCGGAGGCAACCCCTGGCCACCCGCAGCCCAGCTCCTCCTCTGCTTCCATCATGCCTCCACCACTGCAGGTGCTCTGCCTCCCGGGGGGAAGTGCCTCCCCCTGCCCTCCCACACCACCGCCAGCAGGGAGACAGCGGACAGCCATGGGGGATTGGGGCCCTGTGCCTTGGTGGAGGAAGGCATAGGGGCTGCGGACATGTTTGTGCCTTTTCAACAGCACTCCTCAGTGACAATTTATTGGTCACAATGTTAACCTAATCTAGCCTGGCTACAGAGTCTTAGCTTTTGGCCTATGTGATGGTGATATTTTGTATGCAGATGGCTACCTCCCATCACATGGTCAATGATCCTCTTCTCACCTCCTGCATCTGCAAGCATTGTGAAGGAAATGTATGAGCTTTAAGGTTTTCACAGTGCCTGAGAGGTAGACCCCCCCCCCCCCTTAACATGTAGCTCCCATAATATTAAAGCTATCATATAGCCATAAATCAATGTCATGATATAAAACATAAAACGAATCATGCATAATTAGTTGCATACACATACAAAACAAAAAAATCAACAGCAAATTTACACTGTTATACAGTCTGTACACTTACTACTTTTGTGAGATACTGTATATACACTCAATGTAGATAAAATTAGGTGTAATTAGGTACAGTTAGGGTGTATTGGGTTCAGTTAGTTTTTATTGGGTACTATTAGGGTTAACTAGGTACAGTTAGGGGTAATTAGGTGTAGTTAGGGGTAATTAGGTACAGTAAGGTTTAATTAGGTACAGTTAGGGTTTATTGAGTACAATTAGTGCTAATTAGATACAGTTAGGGTTTATTGGGTGTAGTTAGGGTTAAATAGATACAGTTAGGGGTAAATAGGTACATTTAGGGTTAAATAGCTACAGTTAGGGTTTATTTGGGTACAGTTAGGGGTAATTAGGTACAGTTAGGATTAAATAGGACTAGATAGGGATAACTGGGTCTAAATAGGGTTAAGTGGTTAGTAATAGGTTTTATTAGGTATGGTGAGGGTTAAAAAGGTTAATTACTTAGAGGGGGTAAATTACTTAGAGCGGGTTAATTTAGATTTATTCGTTTTTTTGGGATGGATAATAGTGTAGTGTGTGGTAGTGCTAAGACGTAGTGTCATGAGGGTCTGATGGGGTTAATTAGAGCCTCATGGGGGTCTGTATAGAGCCCCATGAGTGATAGGGTTAATTTTAGACAGGGGGTTTATTATAATTTCTAGCGTGGGTTCTTTAAGGATCTTTAAGGTCCTTTAAGGACCTGAAAAGAAGGAAATTTGAATTTTAAATGCTGTGGGGGTCCAGATCGGGACCCCAACAGCAAGGCTTAATGTAGGGACCCTGCAGGGGTCCCGATGGGGTCCCCGCAGCATGGGGGGTGTTAATGTTAGATGCAGCGGTGGTGCTTACAGTATTCCCGCAGCAGGGGTTACCTATGTGTGTACCTAAGGACCTGGGCAGGGGATTTATATTTTTAAAAGCTGCCGGGCTCCCAATCAGGATCCCTGCATCATGGGGTTAATTTAGGGACCCTATGGGGGTCCCAACGGTAACCCCCTGCATTATGGGGTTATTTTTGAGGGTTTACCGGTCTGATCGCATATCGGAGCCTGAATCACTGACGGGCTCTATTTCTATTAGCTGTTTTTGACTAGGCAGTTACGGGCTTGCTTAATTGATCATGTTCAGGCCCTGAAACGCTACATAGGATGGCATGGTTTACGAATTACGCTATCAGGACATAACTAGCGGCCTTGCCGAATTGAATAGCATCGCAAACGGTCACCAAATGGAGTCCGCAGCTCAATTGCAGACATTCGTCCGTCTGTCATCGAGTTGCGATGCCTGAATTGAATGAGGCTCTTGGTTCCCTCTTTTATTTGCCATGTTGATATATAATCAATGTCACTGTTTCTAACAGTGATGTCATATTACTTAACCTCTATGCGGGGGATGTAATGAAATCAACTTTTGCAGAGTACAAATGAAGATTAGTAAAAATGCTTGTATGTAAAATACTGACGTTCCTTGAAGCGTATACTGACGTGAAAAATACATTGTATCTCCTACTCTCGTGACAGCACAGGACTAAGCATGGCGTTTTAAGTTTTATAATCTTTTAGGCAGGGTTGAAGTCTTCTGTCCACTCCCCCAATTAATTTATCTTATTAGTCTAATTTCTAGTCCTGCCAGCTTCTAGAAGGAGGGTTGTGAAGCATTGCCCCCAGCCTGGGGTGTGTTGTTCCCTCCTCAAGCTGTAGTGCTGATGCAGGCTCCTGAAGATATCTCTCTCTGCACTTTGTAGAGAAGTATAGACTTATCATTGCCTCACAGTGACGATAGGCTCCATGTCTGAATTATCTGTCGAGCTCAGACATAACAATCTCATTTTGGTTTAAACACCCTAGTGCTGCCAATAGGAAGTTTTGTTTTCCTTATCACTGATCACATGCTCTAAAAATCTCTCATCCATTTTATCACAACCATGTGCAGTATAAATATTGTGCATCTTATGTTATAACAACAAAGCAGCTTTCATAGCAGACTCATAGAAATGTCATTGTATACCATCAGCAGTGGCCATGCCCCCTGGTTGCGTATCAGCAGCTTGCATTGTCAGATTCATGTTTCCATTTTTCTGTTGTGGTAGCAGAAGTGCCGATTACCTCTCATGGTTTCAAGTAGAGTTTAGTTCACATATATATATGTTTTGCCTTTCTCTTGCAGTGATATGACATATATCTGGGAACCATGGTCTCTAAGACATTGGGCTCACAAAACCATTGTGTTTTCTGTTGTGGGGCTGTATGTTGTGGGGGCTGAGAACTTCTGTAGGACCAAAGGACAATCCACATGACTGATATTCTGCCAAGCAATGGCAGCAGCCGATCCAACATGGATGATCTTATTAGGAGGAAATTTCAAAATCCTGACACATGTACACATGTCCCTTTAAAGTTTTTTGCCACCTCTGCCCACCCTATAGTTCAGGCACCATGCCCAGCCTCTGCTCTTGAGAGTTGTGTGGATTGACAGAAAGGATTAGCATGAGAAAATAGTTAACCAGTCATCAGGCTACTTAATGGAGGTTAATTGATAGAGGAATCAAAAGGATAATTGATACTGTAACTGGTACCATTTAGTCTGGGCTAAGTGGTGTAACTGATACCATTTAGTCTGGGCTAAGTGGTGTAATTGATATCCGTTAGTCTGGGCTAAGTGGTGTAACTGATATCCTTTAGTCTGGGCTAAGTGGTGTTACTGATATCCTTTAGTCTGTGCTAAGTGGTGTAACTGATACCGTTTAGTCTGGGCTAAGTGGTGTAACTAATATCCTTTAGTCTGGGCTATGTGGTGTAACTGATACCGTTTAGTCTGGGCTAAGTGGTGTAACTAATATCCTTTAGTCTGGGTTAAGTGGTGTAGTCTGGGCGAAGTGGTGTTACTGATATCCTTTAGTCTGGGCTAAGTGGTGTAACTGATACTGTTTAGTCTAGGCTAAGTGGTGTAACTAATATCATTTAGTCTGGGCTAAGTGGTGTAACTACTATCCTTTAGTCTGGGCTATGTGGTGTAATTGATATCCGTTAGTCTGGGCTAAGTGGTGTAACTGATATCCTTTAGTCTGGGCTAAGTGGTGTAGTCTGGGCTAAGTGGTGTAACTGATACTGTTTAGTCTGGGCTAAGTGGTGTAACTGATACTGTTTAGTCTAGGCTAAGTGGTGTAACTAATATCCTTTAGTCTGGGCTAAGTGGTGTAACTGATATCCTTTAGTCTGGGCTAAGTGGTGTAACTGATATCCTTTAGTCTGGGCTAAGTGGTGTAACTGATATCCTTTAGTCTGGGCTAAGTGGTGTAACTGATATCCTTTAGTCTGGGCTAAGTGGTGTAACTGATGCCGTTTAGTCTGGGCTAAGTGTTGTTACTGATATCCTTTAGCTGATTTTCGATCACCAAAAAATGCCAGTTAAGCCTCAAATTATCATGCAACCTCACTCGGAGGCTCCCTGCCTCTCCCCTGTGCTGTGTGTGAGGTTGTAAGTACATTTTTTAATTAATTGGTGTCTTTTGGTGGTCTTCCAACGTCTTCCGTGTTAAAGGTTTAGTCTGGGCTAAGTGGTGTAACTGATACTGTTTAGTCTAGGCTAAGTGGTGTAACTAATATCCTTTAGTCTGGGCTAAGTGGTATAACTAATATCCTTTAGTCTGGGCTATGTGGTGTAACTGATACCGTTTAGTCTGGGCTAAGTGGTGTAACTAATATCCTTTAGTCTGGGCTAAGTGGTGTAGTCTGGGCTAAGTGGTGTAACTGATACTGTTTAGTCTGGGCTAAGTGGTGTAACTGATACTGTTTAGTCTAGGCTAAGTGGTGTAACTAATATCCTTTAGTCTGGGCTAAGTGGTGTAACTGATATCCTTTAGTCTGGGCTAAGTGGTGTAACTGATATCCTTTAGTCTGGGCTAAGTGGTGTAACTGATATCCTTTAGTCTGGGCTAAGTGGTGTAACTGATATCCTTTAGTCTGGGCTAAGTGGTGTAACTGATGCCCTTTAGTCTGGGCTAAGTGGTGTAACTGATATCCTTTAGTCTGGGCTAAGTGGTGTAACTGATATCCTTTAGTCTGGGCTAAGTGGTGTAACTGATATCCTTTAGTCTGGGCTAAGTGGTGTAACTGATGCCCTTTAGTCTGGGCTAAGTGTTGTTACTGATATCCTTTAGCTGATTTTCGATCACCAAAAAATGCCAGTTAAGCCTCAAATTATCATGCAACCTCACTCGGAGGCTCCCTGCCTCTCCCCTGTGCTGTGTGTGAGGTTGTAAGTACATTTTTTAATTAATTGGTGTCTTTTGGTGGTCTTCCAACGTCTTCCGTGTTAAAGGTTTGAAAAAAAAATATTGCCGTTAAAGCCATATTTTTTTTTCAAAGTCTTGCTTGCCACTCGATCCTTGCCAAAGTCTTACGGCCTTCGACACTGATTGCGGACATCGACATGAGCGCCTTCAGTGCTCATGTTGAGCCTGTTTCAAAGTCTTGCATGCCTCGCGATGAGCGCCTATGGCGGTAATCGCGAGCCCTGCAATGAGTTCCTTTTGCGCTCATTGTAGCCCCCGTGAAAGTTGAAAGTCTTGCAGGCCTACAGCACTCATTGCAGCCTAAGTCCTGAGGGCCTCACAATTAGCGCATGTGGTGCTGATAGCAAACCCTGCATACAGCGCTTTTGGCACTCATTGCAGCCTAAGTCCTGCTGGCCTCGCCTTGGGCACTCATTGCGCATGTGCCAACCAATAACTTTTAACATTGCGTGACCAACATTCGTAATTACCACAATAACCATATAGCCCTTAACCCTTCAAACTCACCTTCAGAAATTGTCACCATCCAGCACTTTGTCAGATCCGGTCTCCCTTCAGAAATCCTTTTTTGACCCAATAAAGTATCAGTACTGGTTACTAGTAACTGGAGACCAGATAATGGTGGCTGCAGCCTCTGTGATAGTGGACTTGTAGTCAGTAGAATGCTGATGACATCACAATCCCTATGACATCAGCCATGTTATATAAGTATCAGAGGATGTAATTATAGTGACATGAGACTGCATTGAGGTCGGCTTTGTGAGACTCTAGAAGAAATAGCCATCGTGATGTGAGAGAGTACAGGGGGTAGACATAATAAGGTCAGACTGCAGAGAAGGTAAGAACAAGAATATAATCCTTCCAGAAAGTCCTCACATCTTACCTGTAACCGCTGAAGTCTATATTACTAATAATTACCTTCTTTCATTTATAAAGTTATCTTAGATGAGGAGCATCACAACCACCCCCTGTGTTTCTGGCCTGAAGACGCCATCAGTGGGATCCCATTATTGGTTATGATAGATTTGATGGTGCTCCTAGGGATCATCAAAGATTTGGATATTTTTTTATAAGCTAACCCTGACTGGTACTTCTCAAAACACTGTCCCTTACTTGTTTGGAGAGTTCCTTGGTCTTCATGTCAGTGTTTGGTTAGTGGTGCCTCTTGCTTAGGTGTTGCAGCCTTTGGGGCAAAAAAGGTGTGTCTATGTAAAGACAGATCATGTGACACTTAGATTGCACACAGGCGGACATCATGTCACTAATTATGTGACTTCTGAAGGTAATTGGTTGCAGCAGAGCTTTTTATGGGCTTCATAACAAAGGGGGTGAATACGTACGCACATGCCAATTTTCTGTTTTCTTTTTCTTAAAAATAGTTTTATATATATATTGTAGATATTTTTCTCATTTCACTTCCCCAACTTAGACTATTGTGTCCTGATCCATCACATAAAATTCAGATTAACAAAACATTGAACTCAAGTCTATAATGTAACAAAATAGGTAAAACGTCAAGGGGGGTGAATACTTTTGCAAGGCACTGTATAAATACAGCCTTTACTTTTGTGGGTTTTATACCAAATCATTGTACACTAATGAGCTTTCCATTACTGCTTCTGAAATTCTGATGGTCATAGATGCCACATTCCTGTTGTTTAGATACCAACTTCCTGTGTAATCAGAGTCTGTCACCTAAGGAAGATCACCAGAAATCACACTGGAAGATCCCACAGCAGCATAATTGTACATAAAAGGTGATATATTACAGGTTGTGTATGTTATTTTCCAATATAACACCGTTTTAGTTATTTTCAAGTGTAGTTCTGTAAAATACTGTATTAAAAATACATGACCTCAGGGCCCCTTCTATGAAAATACTGGTCAGGTAAAACTGACCCCAGAGGACGAGCGATTGTATTCACCCAAAAGTAAGAATCTCTCCCTCCCCTCTCTCACTTTCTCTCTCCACTTTCTGTATCTCAGTGATGATTCTCTTTCCTTATCTCTCCCAGCTTTGTTTTCTCCCCAGTCTCTGTCCTCCCTCTCTTTTTTTCCATTTTCTTCTCTCCCCTTCACTCTATTCCTTATCTATCCTTATATAACAATAGAAAAGCACTATAGTAATTTTTTCAATAATTATAACAAAAAAAGTCAGAGGTGCTCAATAAGAGAACGAATGAACCGTAATTGGTTAGTTCTATGGACATGATAACCCACTCTGAGAGCAACCTAATGATGGATTAATCATTTGGAGAATGACAAGATGGTAGGTATGGAGGTATGCAATGCTATTTTAAGGCATTTGGATATATGTTTACCCTGTTTTAGAATAGAGTTCCCAGTTCAGCATTAACATGCTACCTTATATAGATCCTAGAGAGCAGCCGGTCAGTCAGAAAAGAGCATTTGAGTCAGATGATTTAGTTTTACAAACCACTCTCGGTTATTTGCTTTCTGTTATGATAAATATATTTTATGTTGGATGTGTATTATGGTCAGTATGTTATAGAACTGTCTTGTATTTTAATTTTTCTAGCTCTTGAAAAGTTGGATGTGTGGCATAATGTGGTCTGAGATTGGTGACCTGAACACCACTAGATGCTATTGAATGGATGTCGATTGGTTAGACAGACTCAAATGAATCCCTGTATGGCATTTTCACTTATTTCCATTACCTCTAAGTTATGGATAAAAATAAATCACTTACACCTAGGTGAGGTTCCATTCTCTCATTTACTTGATGAAGGTTTCAGCTGGCATGGAAAATGTTGTTGTGGAGAAAAACAAATATCCATACATTATTTAGTAGTAGCAACTTGCCCGCCAAAAAATTACGGCAATAAAATTGTAAGGCAGGTAATGCTGTTTGCCACAGGAAATAAGTGTTTTGGTGGTCTGAGATCCTTCTGCGCTCATTGTGAGCCTGGTGTTGAGCGCCTTCTGCGCTCATCACATGGCTCGCAATGAACGACTTCAGGGCGCTCATTGCTAGCCTCTAGGTTGGTGTATTTTTTGTTATCATATTCGCTTTTGCGCTTATTGTAAGGTCCGCAGTGATCTCGTTTTGCTGCTTATTGCAAGGCTCTCCCCTGGTGTACTTTTGTGTCCTATGAGCACCGTTGGCGCTCCTTGTGGGTTGCGCGGTGAAGGTCTTTGTGGTTATTTGCGATAGTGTGGAGTTGTTTTGTTTTGTTGTGCGTACATTTTTTGATGCTAATTAATTAATTAATTAATTAAATCATAAATTAATAATAATTACCAGCTTTAATATAAAGCTGAAAGGCTATCTATATTCGTTCTTTTTCTCACTCATTTGGAGATTACAGTTTTCTGAATAGTGGATGAATGTGCCGAATGACCACATGATGGCGATGGATTTGACTAGCACAGTTTAATCCAGAGAATTAGCAGTAGACCATATATGGTATTCTTGTACGCATGGGTGTGTGTAACTTTGAGAACTGGATTTCTCTAGTTTTCCTTGTGGCCGAAGGAATCCTTTGTGTGGGCAGCATGCGACCTAACTGACCAGTAAGATGTAAAGGACATGAGTATGGGGGTGGGATTCAAATACAGGAATATAAGTAGGATTCCATGCTGTTTCTCTCTCTCTTGCACTCTTCAGCTCTCTGGAGCTCTTCCTCTCTATCTACACTGTGAAGGCCTGGTAAAGTATCATACTCTCATACACACACATGAACATAATTGGTAGCTTTAGAATGCCTTTCTGCTAAGTTAAGAGATGTTGTTTCCATAGTATTATCATGTATTATTAATGTATTTGTATTAAATATTGTGTTCTAATAAATGCACATTTTGTAACCATTAATCTGTAACGCCTCTTGAATTATATAAGTGTTATCCGTGGAAGGCAAGAATCTCATAGGATGAGATTAGACTAATTATTATAATCATAATTAATATGATTATGAATAACAATATTGTAATTAATTTGTAACGGATCTACTGGCACCCCGACCGGGTACCTCCGTTGATGGATGCGTCCTAGCTTGCGTCGAGGCCTACAAGCACCGCACCGGACACCAAAACCACCACAGACTCCAAGGATAGTACATCAGGAACAAGCGTTCAGTAGTTACAGCTCAAGGGAGTATGCAGAAGCATAGCAATCCCCAGTATGATAGCGATCCCCTCAAATAACGAGACGAGGCTACGTTTTGAAGGGTCAAGAGGAACTAAATTTTAATGACAGGGAATCTCCTTTTATGCAATGGTGCCCTCTGAAGGGCTACACCCACATAATTATCACAACAGCCAATTATCTGCATGGTTCAACCCCCACGTCTCCTCCCCTCAGATAACAGGTAACACAATTAAAACAGACACAATTTTAACCACATTCTGGATGTACCCCAAATACAGGGGGTACACCTTTAAGTCCCGCACCATTCAATATCTCTCACCCAGGGGAACAACATATACAAAAATGGCATGAATCAGACCAGGGGTTCAAAAGTTAGTAAAAGTATGTTTTTACACATAACACACAGACATTGCACATATCCCCCACACAATACACATATAGGACAATAGGTGAGTCACACCTCCCTGGCAACTTGGATACAATCAGACATTAATTAGATCCTTCTTTGTTCTTATCAGAGAATGAAAACACTTTGGAAAATGCAAGGGTCCTTTACAACTTTCTTATCTCTTGAATCTCTGTAACAGGATTATCTATTAGCCTAGGTCTGCAAAAGTCTGGCTAATATTCTGAGCCAATATATTCTGTAGAACATCAACCAATATATATATAGTAGGATCATATTTTAACCATAATAATCATAAAACAGTTTAAAACAGTGATGGGTTCCGCTACACACCTCCCCCGTGACCATAAGCCGGCATACACGGTCTGATCCCAACGGATCGGCCTGGGGATGTCCGGACAAAAGTATTTGTTGGTCAATTCTCTAGTTTGACAACCCATCAGCATTACTGCAATTCACATTTACTCACATTTCCCATATCCCCAGATAGCTGGGATCTGAGCGCACAAAACCACAGAATCGCGCTCAGATCCTCTTCACATAGTTCAATTGCCATGTAGCTAAAGTCTTTCCCATAGTCTTTCATTATATGAATGGGCTTCATGGCACAGTTATCTGGGGTATCATGGTT
The DNA here is from genome assembly GCA_027410445.1 of Discoglossus pictus. Classification (NCBI taxonomy): domain Eukaryota; kingdom Metazoa; phylum Chordata; class Amphibia; order Anura; family Alytidae; genus Discoglossus; species Discoglossus pictus. The sequence continues at coordinate 36,289,205 of CM050170.1, read as the reverse complement.
CACACAGGGCAAGTACAGAATGACCCCCCTATATGTAAAGGGCCAGAATGAGTGGTATGGCCTCTGGTATGGCCGAACACTGGTTCCAAAGGGCAATATGTACCAGGGCCATAGTCACAGGGCAGGAGGCTGGCAAACAGTCCTCTCCAAGCCAAAGTGGCGAAGGGCACTTCGTCACACATCTCTCCTTTGGGGGGAAGTCTAACCAGGTACCTGGATATTTTGCTGTGGTGATGGGGCAACACGCTGAGGGGACTTGAGGGGCAGAGGCCAGCGGCACTCTGCCCTGATGCCAGCTCTTCTGCTGGTATAACCTGCAGGACATCTTGCTCTGTACAAGGGACATATTCCGGCTCAGTAGCCAGGGAAACGTGGGGGTCAGTGGGGGTTAACATTTCCTCTGTTAACCCTGGGGCCACATTAGAAGTTAGCTGGGGAGGGGAATTTGTACTTACCCCCTCCTCCGGTTGTCCCAGTGACGGTAGTTGGGGATCTGGACAAGCTGTGGGCGCAGAGACCACGGTCCCATCTGCGCTGTCTGGGAGATTGGTGTCTCCCCTGGTTAGGGTAAACTGTTGCTGGGGGGGAAGGACGACACCTTCTGCCCCCTGTGTTTCACACTGCCGCTGGGGGGGAAGGACGACACCTTTGGCCCCCTGGGGTACCCACTGCCGCTGTGGAGGAAGGTCGACACCTTCTGCTCCCTGGGGTACACACTGCCGCTTGGGGGGAAGGACGACACCTTCTGCCCCCTGGGGTTCACACTGCCGCTGAGGGGGAAGGACGACACCTTCTGCCCCCTGGGGTTCACACTGCCGCTGGGGGGAACGGACGACACCTTCTGCCCCCTGGGGTTCACACTGCCGCTGGGGGGGAAGGACGACACCTTCTGCCCCCTGGGGTTCACACTGCCGCTGAGGGGGAAGGACGACACCTTCGGCCCCCTGGGGTACACACTGTCGCTGGGGAGGAAGGACGACACCTTCAGCTCCCTGGGGTACACACTGCCGCTGGGGAGGAAGGACGACACCTTCGGCCCCCTGGGGTACACACTGCTGCTGGGGAGGAAGGACGACACCTTCATCTCCCTGGGGTACACACTGCCGCTGGGGAGGAAGGACGACATCTTCGGCTCCCTGGGGAACACACTGCCGCTGGGGAGGAAGGACGACACCTTCAGCTCCCTGGGGTACACACTGCCGCTGGGGAGGAAGGACGACACCTTCGGCCCCCTGGGGTACACACTGCTGCTGGGGAGGAAGGACGACACCTTCAGCTCCCTGGGGTACACACTGCCGCTGGGGGGGAAGGACGACACCTTCTGCCCCCTGGGGTTCACACTGCCGCTGGGGGGGAAGGACGACACCTTCTGCCCCCTGGGGTTCACACTGCCGCTGGGGGGGAAGGATGACACCTTCTGCCCCCTGGGGTTCACACTGCCGCTGGGAGGGAAGGACGACACCTTCTGCCCCCTGGGGTTCACACTGCTGCTGGGGGGGAAGGACGACACCTTCTGCCCCCTGGGGTTCACACTGCTGCTGGGGGGGAAGGACGACACCTTCTGGCCCCTGGGGTTCATACTGCCGCTGGAGGGGAAGGACGACACCTTCTGCCCTCTGTAGGGCCGGTAGAGAGACCTCGGTCCCATCTCTACCTGCCATCTGGAGGTCATCCCAGGACCAGTCAATGAAGTCTGGTTCTGCTTGTCGAGTAGGTTGGGGCTGCACAAGGCTGAGCAGGTGTTGGTAGTCCTGCTCCAGCTCCCACTCTCTCGTTACCAGGTGGGTCATGTCTTTGCTCACCTCGCCTTCGTCATCCCAGACATACATGCCCATCCGGTAGTCGTAGATGTCCCAAAACCTAGACCCCTCCGTGCTGCCAAGATCAATATCATCCTCCAAGGCATCCCATAATAAACCCGGGCCATCATAATCATCCCCCTCCGGTAAGTCGTGTTCAGACGTCCAGGGGGTAAGTCGAACGGTATGCCACCAGAGGGCCTGGTATGCGTTGTCTAGCCAGAGCTCTCGCCATACCAGGGTTTCTAGTCTTGTCACCCACTCATCCAGGGGCTGCTCTCCCAATAGATACATCCGCATCGCCACACGCTTCTGTAGCCGCTGCTCATCACTGGGGAGACTCTCACCTCGCCGCCATTGGGCATCTTCCAGGGCATCATACCAGAGTTCCTTTCTGTCTGCATCCCTGTAGTCCGCGGCCGCCTCCTCCTCCTCATCATGAAACGCTGTCTGAAAACTAGCCGGTTCCATCCTGCTGTAGCCAGGGGCGCTGTACGGATACTAGCGTTGCCCTCAATTTGTAACTCCAAACGTTACCGGTGTCTCCGTGCTGCTTTTCCTCTTACTAGGACGCCATCCCACCACTGCCACCAATGTAACGGATCTACTGGCACCCCGACCGGGTACCTCCGTTGATGGATGCGTCCTAGCTTGCGTCGAGGCCTACAAGCACCGCACCGGACACCAAAACCACCACAGACTCCAAGGATAGTACATCAGGAACAAGCGTTCAGTAGTTACAGCTCAAGGGAGTATGCAGAAGCATAGCAATCCCCAGTATGATAGCGATCCCCTCAAATAACGAGACGAGGCTACGTTTTGAAGGGTCAAGAGGAACTAAATTTTAATGACAGGGAATCTCCTTTTATGCAATGGTGCCCTCTGAAGGGCTACACCCACATAATTATCACAACAGCCAATTATCTGCATGGTTCAACCCCCACGTCTCCTCCCCTCAGATAACAGGTAACACAATTAAAACAGACACAATTTTAACCACATTCTGGATGTACCCCAAATACAGGGGGTACACCTTTAAGTCCCGCACCATTCAATATCTCTCACCCAGGGGAACAACATATACAAAAATGGCATGAATCAGACCAGGGGTTCAAAAGTTAGTAAAAGTATGTTTTTACACATAACACACAGACATTGCACATATCCCCCACACAATACACATATAGGACAATAGGTGAGTCACACCTCCCTGGCAACTTGGATACAATCAGACATTAATTAGATCCTTCTTTGTTCTTATCAGAGAATGAAAACACTTTGGAAAATGCAAGGGTCCTTTACAACTTTCTTATCTCTTGAATCTCTGTAACAGGATTATCTATTAGCCTAGGTCTGCAAAAGTCTGGCTAATATTCTGAGCCAATATATTCTGTAGAACATCAACCAATATATATATAGTAGGATCATATTTTAACCATAATAATCATAAAACAGTTTAAAACAGTGATGGGTTCCGCTACATAATTATTTAACCGTTTTTATAACAGTTAATGGCGAGTCAGACCATTTTTCTTACTGTGTACATTCACTTGCATTCGGGGGGGATTTAATCCAAAATGTCTCTTTGATGTTACCAGTGAACTTAGCGGACGAAAAATTGAACCTGTGATAATTGGTGATATTGTTGAGCATTTTCTACGAAGAAAGTTTTTGGCCACAACGTTTTTGGATTTTGGGATCCAGAGGCATCAGAGTGAGACGTAATTAGAATAAGACGGACGTCATTTCTGTGGATCCATTGGTATCCAGACAAAGACATCAAATTGGGGTGCACACCTTTTTCGATTAGGGACCGTGCTGAAGACACATCAAAGTGTAAGTAATAGAGATAATTGCTAAATATTGTGATTGTTGAAAATGAAAGTATGCTTAACAGAATACATGATTTATGGTTACAATGTGAAAAGCAAAATAAGCAAATTGATAAGAAAAAATGGTGGTTAACCAAAGAGAGAAATAAGTTACAGAACTGTATGAAATTGTTAATGTTTATTAAAAACCAGATGAATATGGCTATAATGGGGAGTATTCCAGTTGCAGCAGTTACAGAGACTCGTCAAGAAGCAGACAGTTGTCCAAAATGTGGCATAAATGCAGAGTATGTGAATACTTTAGAAGATAATTATCATGCACGGGGACAATTAGTAGCCTCACAGAGAATGTTTATCTGATCAGCAACATCCGATTGCAGTAATTGATAGTAATGAGCCAGCTTGCGCATCAGAGGAAGAGGGTGGATTACATCTTGTAGAAGAAGAGCAACAAGTAAGAGAAAGAAATTATGTAAGGGACAGTTCTGATGTTAGTAGGAATATTCCAGACTTAACCCCTCACATAGTAAGATCTCACCCACTACGTTTAAGTCAAGTACCAGATGCTTCACATTCAACACCATGTGAGAGAAATAGAGAGAGGAATTCTATAACATCACAGGCATCGGCTATAATCAGGCAACAAGATCGAGATAAAATAGCGAAACAATTAATAAAGTTTAAACCATTATTCCCACAATATGATGCAAAGATAAATGTGTTGTCCAATATGTCTAATTTTGAGTCATCTGTGAAACAGTACATGCTTTCTCCTAAAGAGGCATGTGTTATGTTAAAATTGTGGCTTCCAGGAGGTCTAGCATCTAGATTAGAGGCCCCAGTTAGTGGTCCAAATGATAGCAATAGAGATTGGTTTAAAGAACACAAATGGGGTACAGAAGGGGACAGGCTGAGAGCTGTGTCTGGGTTAGTCACAGGGAACAGAGACTTAGATAGCCATTCCCTTGCTGAGATGAGAGTAACTGTACAGGATGACCCATGGGTGTTTGCTTCTAAATTTGAGCAAGTGTACAGACTCATACATAGAGTGCCCCCAGATAAGACCCCATCAGATATGTTACAGTATCTAGTAAGAACATTTACTTATTTGGACCCTAGCATACAAATGATGGCAGAGGAAAAGGACACCATGGAGGCTGTGCTATGTATTATTGGTAGAACACAGCAAAACATTTTAAGGAAAGGAGTCACAGGGCCACACAAAATTGCAGTTGTGACTACTTATGAAGGAAAATGTAATCCCTTGGAAACTTCCTTCAGAGGGATTTGTAATTATTGTAATAAGCCTACACACAGATTCAGAGATTGCAGGAGATGGATGAGGGAGCATAAGCAAGGTGATGGATGGCAGGCACAGCAGTATACCTTACGGTCTCCAAAAGATAGGTTTGATGAGAAGGGTGCTTTCAGACAGAACGAGCCTAAACCTCCAGATAAAACAAGAAAGGAGTATGCTCCCAAGACCAGGCCTGGGAATAATCTGTATGGGCCAGCAAAGGAAGCTTTAAGAATGATGATGGCAGGGATGGAGAGGAATCAAGAGAGGCAGTATGAGAATAATTCCTCTCTGACATCCTTATCTGACAGACTAACACCATTCCTGGGAGACATGATTCCTAATTGCAGCATATTTAGGGATCATTCTGGACATCCCTGCGTTAATGGGGGGATTTCAGGCCATGACACAAAATCACTAATTGACACAGGTGCTTCACTGACTTTAACAGATTCGTCACTAAGTCCCCCATATGGGGCAAAACAAACATTTTTTATGAAACTTGGGGATCCCAGTCCCAGGTTTTTATCCAACCCAACAGTAATTGACATTAGGACAGGAGTGGACAAAGGAAATTAAGATTCGGCAGAGTAGGAATGCAGAAAGTATTTTATTGGGTGCTGATGTTATCAGCACAGAAGGGATGATAGTTGATCTGTGTAATAATGTACTGTGGAGGGATACTGGAGGGAGGAAGCATGTTATGTTAGATGCGTCTTCCCTGTGTCCTGTGGCAACATTATATCAGTTCCTTCAGAAAGGGTGTGGCCGGACACTGGTAGCCACTTTAATCTGAGGAAATTGGTTATGGATTTCCTTGAAGATATGAACCTAACGTAAAAATGACTGAGGAATACTGAGGGAGTAGGCTAGCATTTCTCTTTTATTACAGAACCAGCAAACTCTCCCTAGTGGGTACTCTATTCAGGATGGGTTAATTTGCTATAGTAGTCCTACAGAGCCACAAGCCAAACTTCTTTTTGTAGTCCCAAAGCATTTACAGAGACAAATTACACAGCAAACTCACTCTCTTTTGGGACACATTGGTCACAGTGCCTTAGAATACCATCTTAGAAAGAAATATTTTTGGCCAGAGTTAGCAACATCAGCTCAACCGTGTATTCAAGAATGCCTTATCTGTGCTCAGATAAATCCACGCCCTAAAGGACAAAGACCAATTCTCCAGAGGGTACCAGTGGCTGATTGTCCCTGGAAATCTATTCAGATTGTTTTTTTTAGGCCCACTTCCACTATCAAAGGGGGTCTTAGATATGCCTTAGTCATTGTGGATATTTTTTTCTAAATGGGTTAAAGCTATTCTTCTTAGGCGTGACACTGCACAAGCTACTGCAAAAGCATTATGGGAACATGTGTTTTCAAGGTGGGGTTTTCCTGAACTCATTGAGTCAGACAGAGGTACACATTTTACTGGACAGATAATGCAAAGCCTCTGTGCCCTACTGGGAATACAGCAGAGAGTCCATGTTCTGTATCACCCACAATCCTCCGGTATAGTAGAACGCATGAATCGAACCATTAAGTCTAGGTTAGCAAAAATGCTTACACAATATGGTAATTCTTGGGTTACACACTTATCAGCAGTTCTAATGGCTATTAGAGCTACACCTGCCACTGCTACTAAATGTTCTCCCTATGTGTTCATGACAGAGAGACAGATGGCTCTAGGCCACCCAGGTGATCCTCAATTGTCCACTCCCCTGAGAGAAGCCGTGTCAAGAGACCAATATCTCTCCCAAATTCAGGAGCAGTTAAGATTACTGCTACATTTTGCTGCCTCTAACATGGCCCCAACTGATTGTAAAGTGTCATCTAAAATTCAAACTTTGTTTGAAAAGGGGGAAATGATCATGATTAAAAATTGTAATAAAAATTCTCCATGGGATGCAAATTGGGAGGGTCCCTATGTCATTCTAGATCCATTAGGTACTACAGTGCTTAAGGTAATGAGATCAAACTCCAGAAAAAACAGAAGGTAGCCTGTTTACAAATGGGTCCATGTGGACCAATGTAAATTGTACAAAGGGACAGAAGTCCCAGATGTAGATATTTCTGCTAAGAATTAATACTTGTTTGATCTTTTCAGATTTGGCAACGAGAAGTCAACAAGGAGGAGAATAATGCATTTGTTTTGGGGGATTTTATGGACAATGATATTCACATGTAATAATCAGGAAATCGATGGACCACAAACTACCTCTTCCACAAGACAAAGAAGATCAAGTCATACACAGACGATTAAGGCATGGACAAAGATATGGAGCAATGACAATTTGGAAGAACCATGTTTTGATCAACTGACTTTAAGTGGGGGTAGGATTGTGGACATTGTTGGGACAAAAAGCCATAATAACATTAGTGGGTTTTGCAAGGGACAATCTGGGTAATAAAAGGAACTGGGAATGTGAATGACTGGGGAAAATGGACAATAGGTCTTCTAGGTGAAGGTATTAGGTTTTCCCTTAATTTTCAAAACACTGTTATGCTATACGCTTGCTGATTCATGCACATAACAAAAGTGATCACTGAGAACATGACCAAAGAAGGTATAAAATTGGAGGTAGTAGGATCCAACCGGGGTGAACAAGTGAAGGTAACATTAACAATAGATGAGGGGAGGGAACCTACAACAGGAGCCCCTCCTCTGACCTATTCAATTACACTTGCTCCACCAAGGGTGGATAACGATGCTGACAATCCCATGTGTGGAGATAAGAAAGTACTTCCCAGTGGTCCCTTTCAAATTAGTGAACCCCACACCAATATTGAGGAATGCCACGTTTCATCTGATTTCATGGAGAATAAGGTTGACAGATTGGCTAGTTTCTAAACACTTTCAAAATTGTTCCACAATTACAGCTACTATGGAAATGTCTTTAATAAGATGGGTAATGGGTACCGGAAAAAGAAGTAAGAGGGATATTGTGGATACAGTGTTGGGAGGTGTAGGAACTGGTCTAGGTGTTGTGAATTCTATCGATATTTCCAGTCTGACTACAACCTTACAGTCTGAGGGTTTGTTAAATTCCAAAGGGTTACAGACACAACAAACCATTAATACACTTGCAGAGGGACTGACAAAAGCAGTTATAGATATACAGGGCCCTGCTATACAGCATATTCAGGAGATATTGGTAGGGGTAATTGGGAGGTTAAGGGAAGTGTCTTGGGATTTTGCATGTCTTTCCATACAAACCGAGTTTAACTGATTTTAAGATCCTGGCGCAAGCTATGGATAATTACCATACCCCTTTGGGAGGTTGGCAGCAAGCTGAAATTAACAGATTTTCTTCTGACCACAAAGAGTTATGGATGAACAGTTGGCTGGGTTGCAAGGGAAATATATGCAGAGCTAATTCATTAGTACCAACCAGGGGAACATACCACAACATCTATCATATGACATCATTGGGAACTCCAGTAACAGAATCACATGTTTAACATCATGAGTTAGAGTTTCCCAACTTCATAGTAAATGGTACCACCATAGAACAAGTAGATGTGGAAGGTTGCATGAGATTCCCCACCAAAATCTTATGTCTACCCAATCAGGTTAGAACAGTATTTGATTCATGCTGGCAGAACCATTCATACTGCCAAGGGTTTATAGAAAAGGTTAAACCCCAAGATATGATATTCCCCTTAGGACAGGGAAAGGTGTGTTTTGTTTCGTTGAAACCAAGGGATGAGATACACATATGGTTTAAACATTGTATATCTAGGGAACAAAATATTTAGGGAATTTACTGTGTCATAGACTATCCAGTGAGAATAAGTTTACAGCAGTTTAATCTCACAGTGCCACAGATATTAACCTACAATAAAACCCTGGGGTCTCCTCTGATTGTACCTATTGTATCAGACAACACACCTTGGCAGAAATGGGTAATGCAACTTAAAGATGATCATATACTGCTCAAACACCTACACAATTTTGGAGAAAAAGTACACCATCAACAGCAAGAACTCCAAAGGATTGAACATACATTTTCTGTTCAGCCAAGTGCATCCTGGTGGCAGAAATCAGTTAATTCCTTTTCAAAACACTCGTCATGGGGTTCTGCTTTTGGAAATCTTATATTATATCCATTCATAATTGTGTTAATATTGTCTATATTATGTATTATTCAGATATGCATGTGTTGCTATCTAAAATCCATGATATCATGTATATATCATTTGTACTATGGTATACGTATTGAAACAGCTCTAGTAAAATAGCAGAAACACACATATAGCGGGGTATAGGAAACTTTTAAAATTAATCATATACTCACTCTTATACTCTTCTTAAGTTTCTATTGGAATGAAAAGGTTCATGTGTCTTTCATTGCCAAAGGGGGGATGTAAAACACACCTAGCATCAGAAGTAGGGAATAATTACTAGCTTTAATATAAAGCTGAAAGGCTATCTATATTCGTTCTTTTTCTCACTCATTTGGAGATTACAGTTTTCTGAATAGTGGATGAATTTCCCGAATGACCACATGATGGCGATGGATTTCACTAGCACAGTTTAATCCAGAGAATTAGCAGAAGACGATATATGGTATTCTGGTACGCATGGGTGTGTGTAACTTTGAGAACTGGATTTCTCTAGTTTTCCATGTGGCCGAAGGAATCCTTTGTGTGGACAGCTGACCAGTGAAGGGGCCTTTGTGAAGGACATGTGATCTAAATGACCAGTAAGAAGTAAAAGACATGAGTATGGGGGTGGGATTCTAATACAGGAATATAAGTAGGAGTCCATGCTGTTTCTCTCTCTCTTGCACTCCTCAGCTCTCTGGAGCTCTTCCTCTCTATCTACACTGTGAAGTCCTGGTAAAGTATCATACTCTCATACACACGCATGGACATAATTGGTAGCTTCAGAATGCCTTTCTGCTAAGTTAAGAGATGTTGTTTCCATAGTATTATCATGTATTATTAATGTATTTGTATTAATTATTGTGTTCTAATAAATGCACATTTTGGAACCATTAATCTGTAACGCCTCTTGAATATTTATATAAGTGTTTTTCCGTAGAAGGCAAGGATCTCAGGATGAGATTAGAATAATTATTATAATCTTAATTAATATGATTATGAATAATAATATTATAATTAATTAATTAACCGTTTTTATAACACCCATCAGTCGGAGATGGTGGTCATCATGCGCCAGCAACTGAAGTGTCTTGAGGGGATCCAAGCAAGCATCTCCGCCAATCATGCAGAGCTCATGCACAGATTGGCAAGGTGCTCAGGGTTGGACTGTGGTCCCTAGCCCTGCCTCCTCTACATCGGAGGCATCACCAGGACACCCGCAGCTCTGCCCCTCCTCTACTCCCACCATGCCTCCACCATCGCCACTTGTAGTAACGTTGCCTCCCGGGGGATGACTCACTTCAATGACAGCCCCCCCCCCCCCTTCACATGTAGCTCCAAAAATCTTAAAGCTATCATATAGCCAGATATTTCAGATATGATTGCAGTTAGCTTAAATGTAGACTAATACCGATATGGCGGCTGACTTGTAAAGTCTCACAAAGGAATGTTAACGACAGCCAGCATTACTATATGCACTAGTGAAGCATGTGATCCTGACCTTAATATCAGTGTGAGAACAGAACACTGGAGTGGGTTGCTAGTTCCTTCTCTAGTGGACTGTGACTTGTCTGACCTTTCTGCTATGACGTGCCCACCTAGAGTGGCCCTACATGGTATAGCTCACAGCTTTATTGCAGAACACAAGTCCCTTCACCACCACCACTTAGCAATGCTGAAGGGGATCAGGGGAACAGACACCACACAAATCTGTCAGGAGGGGCAAAAACACATGGAGGTTTTGCAGAGGGACGTGCATCAACAGCCAACTCATTTCCATCAGGGGTAATCGCCGCTACGCCATTGCTGGTGGCCATGTGCCAATATGTATAGCCATTCCCATTTGGTGACCTCCCATTATGTGCTGCTATTTATCAATTGACATTAGTGTGGATTGCTAAGTGGTGGTGGTGAAGGGGCTTGTGTACCTGAATGAAGCTGTGAACTATACCATGTAGGGCCAGTGTAGGTGGGCAGGTGATAGCAGAGAGGTCAGACAAATCACAGTCTACTAGAGAAAGAACTGGCAACCCACTCCAGTACCTTTGGCATGCAAACCTTGTGGAACAGCACAGGCAGAGACCTAGCTAAATGTGCTGCAGTCCATAAGGGTCACAGTGAGTCAGACAAGACTTAAGGACTGAACAACAAATATTAAAATGTTCACCGGGTACTTGATATATGCCTTGTGGCTGTGAAATATAGCCACTATTTGTGTTCCCAAATGTAGATGTGATGAGTGAGATGCATATGCAATTATATTTATATTTTAGGGTTCACAATAGAGCCTCTGTGAGTGAGAAAGGGTTAATATGGCATGAGTTTCATGTTTTTGTGTTGCTATTTAATCAGGTACTATGTCTTTAATTGCTTTATGCATGGCTTTTCATATTGGCATATGAATGACCATTCCAACATCTGATAACAAAATATATATTTTTAAAATGCCTATTTTATTTGGGGATTATTGTGCAAGTAACTGTAATGCCTTACCATGCTTTCCCCATATTTTAAAGTCAACTGGTGTGTTTTTATATTGTCTTTTACAGTGCTTAAAATTTATCTGTAAACCCTTTGCAGGTCCTATTTGGATGCCGTAATGTTTTTGCCTCCATTTGCAGGTTACGGACTTGAACGCCATGACGCCTTTAGAAATTTGTTGCAATTTATTAGCGTAATTTGAAAGTAGCAGTTACAGGCTTGAGAGAAAAAAGGATTTGTGTGCGCGCAGTTCAAATTTTCACGTCCCGTAGCCTTTTTTTGCTCTTAACCCGCAGATCGTGAGCGGCTTGCTTTACAGGGCCAATTTAATATCCGCAAGTCTTGCGGGCTACGTTACGGGCTACGGTTTTACATGTTGAGGAAATGGGGCAACTTCTAGTTATCCAGGATAACCCTAAATGCCCTTTTTATTCAAAAATATACCCAACTAGAGTATTGCCCGCCAAAAAATGACGGCAATGAAATTGTAAGTGAGCTAATGCTGTTTGGGGTATAATAATCAAAAAAAGAATACATTAATAAATGAATATACTTTACCTATTTTGAAGCATTGTGTTGAAGAGCTGGCAATCTGTTTTGATGTTGCTGCAGCATTAGTGGTGTGGAGCTGCTGTGTAAGCGTGATGAATGTGTGTAGTGTAATAGTGTGCGTGCGCGAGACAAAACCGTTAGCGTAGCTGTGTACTTCCGCATTGTATAAGTTATTGTTGTAAAATGGCGGCTAATGTGTGGTATGCGTCTGTGGCGGAATATCGGTAGCTGTTTTGTGGTGTTTTGCGTGTTTCTGGTGGTGTTTTGCGTGTTTAGAGTCCTGTAGCCTCGATTTCGTTTTGTTTGGCGGCCATTTTTTCTCTCGCTTTGAGAATTTTTTAGTGTCTAAACTCTTTTATTTTTAGTTAAATTGAGGTGTAACTTCATTTTTTTAGGTCCTGGATGCTCCCTCTTGCTGTAAGTAAGCTTTTTATGTATGTGTTGTGTGTATTTATTGTGTTTTCGTTTTTTTCATGTGCGCGGGTTGCGGGCGATTTTTGCGAGGTGGTAATTGGTCGTAACGTGTCTCGTACTTTTTTGCGAGGGCCGCAGGCTCGCTGTGCGAGCCCGCAAGCGTTAGCAACAATTCGCATGCTCACAACTATATATGTGATCTCTTTTTAAAGTATCAAATCCACTGTCACCACCTCTTTTGGTAGAGAATTCCATAGTTTAACCACCCTTACTGTGAAAAAACAGTTTATTTCTTTAAGGTGGAATCTTTTTACTTTGTACCTCAAAGGATGTCCTCTTGTCAGTTGAAAACCTCTTGGCACAAAAAGTTCACTTGACAAAGCTTTATATCGACCCGGGCTATATTTATATAGGGTAATCATATCCCTTATTAGATGCCCTTTTTTCTAAAGAAAATATGTTTAATTTGGTTAGTCTTTCTTCATAATTTAGCCTCTCCATTCCCCTTAATAGTTTTGTTGCCTTATCTGTACTTGTTCCAGTTCTAAAATGTTGGTGCCCAAAATTGGACTTCATATTCCAAATGAGGGCGCACTAGGGATTTGTATAGTGGCAGAATTATATTTGCTTCCCTTGCTCTATACCTTTTTAATGTATACTAATATTGTACTTTACTTTTCAAATACTACTTGGCATTGAGCACTGTTATGTAGGTGGTTGTCCACCAGCACTCACAAATCCATTTCGATATCTGATACCCCTAGATTTGCTCCATTATAAATTGCTGGTTACTTTTTCATTCCCAAATGAAGAACTTAACATTTATTTGTAATCTGACATGTAGTTGCCCATTTCTCTCATTTATATAAATCCCTTTGGAGGAAAAGCAAATCATTTTGTCATCAGCAAAAATGGAGACAATGCTTTCCAGTCCTACTTCTAAGTCATTAATAAATATGTTAAAAAGAAGAGGACCCAATACCGAACCCACTAACCACATTAGTCCGAACTGAGTATGTTACATTTACAACAACCCTTTGCTTTCTGTCTTTTAGCCAGCTCTAAATCCATGAGCAGCTTGTCATAACTAGATGGACAGCAGGACATGGTGCACATAAAGTACGTCACGGTTCTGGGTTAACATGTATGTGTTGTTATGGATGTTTTGTAAGAAACCATTTTGTCTAGCTGGGGCCATGTTGACTGGTTCTTGACCCCAAATTACTAACACTCCTGTCTCTTCCCCCTCCACGACCTGAGCAGAGCAGGTCACATAGTATAAACACAGGATCTTGCAACAGATCAAAGCATAATACATTTCCAGACCCCTCTATCTGGTCTAAGCTGGTCACATAGTATAAAGACAGGATCTTGCGATAGATCAAAGCCCTCTATCTGGTCTAAGAGGGGTCGTAAAAGTGATGCAGCCACTAACAATGACCCCCCCCCCTCCAAACCTGAGACAGCTGGTGTGAGTAAAGACAGGAAAACCAGAGAAAAACATAGGTCTATGAAAGGAGTTATGGGTCTGAGAGGAGTTAGCTGGTGGGTGGGGAAAGTGTTAAAAAGTACTGGATCTGAAATAATAAACAGAGTATGCTGGAACTACACATGGATATGGATGTTCTTTTTGTGTCCTAAACCAAGGGATGTAAGAGGGAAAGATTAAACATACATCATCATTGTGTATGATTTAATCTGGAAAGAAAACATAACTATGGCATTGGATCCTATCTGATACGTTGCTCCTACACACTGGGAGAACTCTGCTGACTTGGATTCCTGACAGTCCTGGGTACTGTTATGCTGTGTTGAATTCATTGCTGCTTAAAGAGATTTGCAAAAGAACCCTTGGTACTACAGTTGTAGAGTAGGATCATAACAGAGATATTTACTGCAAATCCTGTATCCCTTAGTTTGCACAATAGTCTCCCATGTGGCACTGTATAAAAAGCCTTTGCAAAATCCAAAGACTACATCCACTGAGTTACCTTGATCCAAGTTCCTACTAACCTGCTCAAAGAAACTAATTTGATTTGTTTGACATGACCTATCCCTCATAAATCCATGTTGACTCCTACTTATAATCCTATTCAAATAGACATATTCTTGTATATTATCCCTTATTAACCCTTCTAAAAGCTTTTCCACTTGAGAAATAAAGGCTTACAGGTCAAAAATTCCCTGGATTTGCTCTTGCTCCCTTCTTAAAAAAAGGTATCACATCTGCTTTTCTCCAGTGAACTGGTACGGACCCTTTGTTGAGTGTGTCTTGAAAAATCAGATATAATGGTTTAGCTATTACAGAACCCAGTTCACTCAGAACCCTTGGATGTATTCCATCAGGACCTGGGGTTTATTAACATTTCCTTTTTAACCTCTTTTGCATTTCTTCCTGCATTAACCAATTATTTGGTGAAGGTAATGTATCCCCATTATGTTGCAGTGTCCCAACCACTGATACCTCCCTTGTATATAGTGGAAAAAAAAATACATTATTTAGCTCATCTGCCTTTTTCTGGTCATTAATTATCAGGTCTGTTTCACATAGTAATGTTCCTATAGGTTTCCTCCTTACCTTGTACCCATTAATATATTAAACTAGCGAATTGCCCGTCAAAAAATGACGGCAATGAAATTGTAAGGTAGCTAATGCTGTTTGGTGTATAATAATGAAATATATAATACATTAATAAATGAATATACTTTACCTACAGGGAGTGCAGAATTATTAGGCAAGTTGTATTTTTGAGGATTAATTTTATTATTGAACAACAACCATGTTCTCAATGAACCCAAAAAACTCATTAATATCAAAGCTGAATATTTTTGGAAGTAGTTTTTAGTTTGTTTTTAGTTTTAGCTATTTTAGGGGGGTATCTGTGTGTGCAGGTGACTATTACTGTGCATAATTATTAGGCAACCTAACAAAAAACAAATATATACCCATTTCAATTATTTATTTTTACCAGTGAAACCAACATAACATCTCAACATACACAAATATAAATTTCTGACATTCAAAAACAAAACAAAAACAAATCAGTGACCAATATAGCCACCTTTCTTTGCAAGGACACTCAAAAGCCTGCCATCCATGGATTCTGTCAGTGTTTTGATCTGTTCACCATCAACATTGCGTGCAGCAGCAACCACAGCCTCCCAGACACTGTTCAGAGAGGTGTACTGTTTTCCCTCCTTGTAAATCTCACATTTGATGATGGACCACAGGTTCTCAATGGGGTTCAGATCAGGTGAACAAGGAGGCCATGTCATTAGATTTTCTTCTTTTATACCCTTTCTTGCCAGCCACGCTGTGGAGTACTTGGACGCGTGTGATGGAGCATTGTCCTGCATGAAAATCATGTTTTTCTTGAAGGATGCAGACTTCTTCCTGTACCACTGCTTGAAGAAGGTGTCTTCCAGGAACTGGCAGTAGGACTGGGAGTTGAGCTTGACTCCATCCTCAACCCGAAAAGGCCCCACAAGCTCATCTTCGATGATACCAGCCCAAACCAGTACTCCACCTCCACCTTGCTGGCGTCTGAGTCGGACTGGAGCTCTCTGCCCTTTACCAATCCAGCCACGGGCCCATCCACCTGGCCCATCAAGACTCACTCTCATTTCATCAGTCCATAAAACCTTAGAAAAATCAGTCTTGAGATATTTCTTGGCCCAGTCTTGACGTTTCAGCTTGTGTGTCTTGTTCAGTGGTGGTCGTCTTTCAGCCTTTCTTACCTTGGCCATGTCTCTGAGTATTGCACACCTTGTGCTTTTGGGCACTCCAGTGATGTTGCAGCTCTGAAATATGGCCAAACTAGTGGCAAGTGGCATCGTAGCAGCTGCACGCTTGACTTTTCTCAGTTCATGGGCAGTTATTTTGCGCCTTGGTTTTTCCACACGCTTCTTGCGACCCTGTTGACTATTTTGAATGAAACGCTTGATTGTTCGATGATCACGCTTCCGAAGCTTTGCAATTTTAAGAGTGCTGCATCCCTCTGCAAAATATCTCACTATTTTTGACTTTTCTGAGTCTGTCAAGTCCTTCTTTTGACCCTAATAATTATGCACACCTGATATAGGGTGTAGATGTCATTAGACCACACCCCTTCTCATTACAGAGATGCACATCACCTAATATGCTTAATTGGTAGTAGGCTTTCGAGCCTATACAGCTTGGAGTAAGACAACATGCATAAAGAGGATGATGTGGTCAAAATACTCATTTGCCTAATAATTCTGCACTCCCTGTACAAGTGCGTATGCAATTGGCTGAGAGGCTTTTGGCAGGCCAACGCGGCAATAGGGCAAAAACCCGCCAAATGCCTCTGAGCCAATTACATACGGAACTTGGAGGCCCGTGTTAGACCTCGCAGCCAGTTACATACGTATAAGTGCGTATGTAATTGGCTGAGTCCATTGGCGCGCTTGCAAGCTGAAAAGGGGACGTACTAGAGAGACATGCCTCTCAGCCAATCACGTACAAGCTAAGAATTTGATTGACAGTAGGAGCTTACAAGTGTGATTGACACAAACCCATGCAGTGACTGTGTTGTGAGAGCCATTGGAGTTAGCACGCAGTTCCAGGAGCAGGTGGGAGAGAGTGTTTTTTGAGAATAGTGTTTTGATGCGAGGGAGATTAGTTTTTTTCTTATTTATTGTCTATTTCATAAGTCCTTACATTTAAGAAATACACATATTTACAGATTTCACATATTTGCAAGACACATAGAGACATATATATAGTTAGGACACACACCCCACACACCCATCCCCCCCATCCCCCCCCACATATATATAGTTAGGACACACACCCATCCCGTCCCCTCACCACACCCCATCCCCCAACACTTTTTAAATACACATAGCACACACATATTTTCTTTCCAACACACATTCCAGTAATACGTTTATTTCTTTATCGTTATTTTGATTTGTAGGCGCACTATTTTTGATTGTTTTGTATGTCATTACTCGCATATTTACACATAAGAGTTACACATATTTACACATTACACATATTTGCCAGACACATAGATTAGACACATAGAGACATACATAGCGTTAGGACACCCCCCCAACCTTTGCACCGCATCCCCCAACAGGTATTGAAAATACATAGAACATACACCTATATAACAGTTATACTTATTTTGAGGTATCCTTATTTATTTATAATTTGAGCATGGAGGGAGGAGATAGGTGGAGAGAGGAGGATGGAGAGGAGAGGAGCGGAAAGTGAGGAGAGTGGAGTGGAGGGTGGAGGAGAGGTGGTTGTGCTAGTGGAGTCGTCCCCAGAGAGAGAGGAGGAGAGGTCCCCGGAGGGGGAGGTGGAGGAGGAGAGATCTCCGGAGGGTGTAGATGTCATTAGACCACACCCCTTCTCATTACAGGGATGCACATCACCTAATATGCTTAATTGGTAGTAGGCTTTCGAGCCTATACAGCTTGGAGTAAGACAACATGCATAAAGAGGATGATGTGGTCAAAATACTCATTTGCCTAATAATTCTGCACTCCCTGTACAAGTGCGTATGCAATTGGCTGAGAGGCTTTTGGCAGGCCAACGCGGCAATAGGGCAAAAACCCGCCAAATGCCTCTGAGCCAATTACATACGGAACTTGGAGGCCCGTGTTAGGCCTCGCAGCCAGTTACATACGTATAAGTGCGTATGTAATTGGCTGAGTCCATTGGCGCGCTTGCAAGCTGAAAAGGGGACGTACTAGAGAGACATGCCTCTCAGCCAATCACGTACAAGCTAAGAATTTGATTGACAGTAGGGGCTTACAAATGTGATTGACACAAACCCATGCGGTGACTGTGTTGTGAGAGCCATTGGAGTTAGCACGCAGTTCCAGGAGCAGGTGGGAGAGAGTGTTTTTTGAGAATAGTGTTTTGGAGCGAGGGAGATTAGTTTTTTTCTTATTTATTGTCTATTTCATAAGTCCTTACATTTAAGAAATACACATATTTACAGATTTCACATATTTGCAAGACACATAGAGACATATATATAGTTAGGACACACACCCCACACACCCATCCCCCCCATCCCCCCCCCACATATATATAGTTAGGACACACACCCATCCCGTCCCCCCACCACACCCCATCCTCCAACACTTTTTAAATACACATAGCACACACATATTTTCTTTCCAACACACATTCCAGTAATACGTTTATTTCTTTATCGTTATTTTGATTTGTAGGCGCACTATTTTTGTGTCATTACTAGCATATTTACACATAAGAGTTACACATATTTACACATTACACATATTTGCCAGACATATAGATTAGACACATAGAGACATACATAGCGTTAGGACACCCCCCCAACCTTTGCACCGCATCCCCCAACAGGTATTGAAAATACATAGAACATACACCTATATAACAGTTATACTTATTTTGAGGTATCCTTATTTATTTATAATTTGAGCATGGAGGGAGGAGATAGGTGGAGAGAGGAGGGTGGAGAGGAGAGGAGCGGAAAGTGAGGAGAGTGGAGTGGAGGGTGGAGGAGAGGTGGTTGTGCTAGTGGAGTCGTCCCCAGAGAGAGAGGAGGAGAGGTCCCCGAAGGGGGAGGTGGAGGAGGAGAGATCTCCGGAGGGGGAGGAGTAGGAGGAGGGGTCCCCGGAGGGAGATGCCAGTGCAGGCACTAATAGAGGCGGGGTAGTTTGGGGAAGGGACAGGCCTCAGGGAGAGTTCAGGGAGGCCAGGTTCCCAGAGCGCAGTTGAGAGTGCAAGGGGCTATTGACAAGGGCAGGAGCGGGGCCCGTAATTATACGCCCCGGGAGAATATGGTCCGCCTGGGTGCGATCCGTGACTGACCTGTCATCCTTATTGCAATGGAAGCGAAGCCTGGGCCTAAGGCTCAGGCTTGAAAAGAGGTAGTGGAATTGATGAAGGAGGTGTCGATGGTGCCTAGGGGCTTGGGGTCCTTAAAGCACCGTTATGTGGATATCAGGGCCACGGTGAAGAGGAAGATGGCCAGGGAAGGTGAGGGACACAGCGTGACCTATAAGGAGTAGGAGAGGATCGCAAGGGACCTTCTGAGACCATCGCCCGCAGCTGGAGCTTCATCCCCGGGGGCCCAGCAGGACCCAGCCTCCAGTTCAGGTGAATATGACATACACCAATATGCCACCACATGTGCATCACACACACTACACATGTACATAGTGACCAACAAGGACACTGACATGTCAGCTCCATGGAATTAACAAGGGATAGATGGAAGTGTCATTAAATCCATGAAGCTGACAAATCACTGTCATTCCTGGCCACCCCAAGAGTAATCAAGCAATAGAGTCCATGTACTGGTGTGCCCAATGCAGTCTATGCAGTTACAGACCGCAGAAGAAATACAGACAGCGTTAGGAGCCAGTAGAGGTCAAGACAAGAAACCAAAGAATAGATCAAATCTAGCAAATGATAGCTAATCTCAGTTGCAATTAGGAGAATCATCCATGTTCAGGCCTAGATGTCAGATACCAATATATTAATCAGCATACTAATGACATGTACCTCTCTTTTCTCTATTTCAGCATCCAGTAGGAGGTCTGGGTCCAGTGATGAGCCAGGAGCGGGGCCGTCAGCCCCCGCCCCGTAGGAGACCGCTCAGTGGGGAGGAGGCTACAGGCTCATCAGAGGGCCCTGGCTCTGAGGAGGGGGAGGTCGTGGTAGTTGCATACAGCCCCCCTGTACAGAGCCCGACTGTCCCCCTCCTCCAAAGACTTGCCATCTCGCCGGGGCCCTCACAAGTGGTGGACTATGACACAGCACCTCCTTCCCCACACACTGAGCCACCGGGGACCCCAACATCACAGCCCCTGTCTCCTCCCCACTCTCTCCCCTCCATCTTTTCACCCGGCCCTGCCAGCAGGACCCCTGCCCTCACCACCAACGACCGAGGCTGCGCTGCCGGAGTTGTTGGCCCTCGTGAGGAGGATGACAGCCGACATCTCCGGCATGAGGCGCAGCCTGGACAGGCGCTTTAGGGAGGAGAGAAGGCATCACCTAATGATGGAGCAGCACATGGTCAGGCTGCTGGGAACGGGGCAGGTCACCAGCCAACAGCAGCCTGGCCCTATCCTCTCCTTCCACCATGCCTCCGCCACCACCACCACCCGTGGTGCCACTACCTCCGAACGCCCCCCCCCCCCCAACGGTGGGGAGACGGCATCCAGCCACGGACGATGCAGGTACTGCGCCCAAGCTGTGGACTGTGGACATGATTGTGCCTTCTCAATAGCACTCCTCAGTGACAAGCTATTAGTCACTAGCTGACCTTATGTATTCTGGCTACAGAGTCTTGGATCTTGGCCTATGTGATGGTAATATTTTGTATGCAGATAGCTACCTCCCATCACATGGTCCATGATCCTCTTCTCTGTGGACACGTAGGGTTTGGTTGAACATGCCACCAATTGATGGTCACTGGGGAATGCTGTTGGGAAGGGATGCTGCAGTCCCCTTTCTTTTAGGCCCTTAGGTTTTAGGTTTTTTCTTTATTTTTCTTTCCATTTGTTTTGTTTTATGTACATTGCAGGTCCATGAAGGCATCTCCTGCATCTGCAAGCATTGTGGAGGAATTATATGAGGCGTAAGGTTTTCCCAGTGCCTCTCAGGTAGACATTCCTTCAATGACAGCCCCCTTCCTTAACATGTAGCTCCCACAATCTTAAAGCTATCATATAGCCAGATATCTCTGACATGCTATTTGTTAGCTTATATGTAGACTAATACTGCTATGGCGGTGGACTTGCAAAGTCTCACAATGGCATGTTAATGACAGCCAGCATTAATATATGCACTAGTGAAGCATGTGATCCAGACCTCAATATCAGTCTGAAAACAGATCCTTGGGTCTGATGTAAGTAACAGTGAATCTGGTTGCTGACCTTTGTGTCCTCTCCGTCTTAATGGCTATTTGCCCATATTACTAATTATTAGGTTGAATCATCTGTTTCATTGAGCAGATATAGACAAGTTGTAAGTGCCATGCACTCTAATGGTTTCTTCAGTTAAATGGAGTGATTTGTGATGATCCTTTTTTACATCAGTCCAGTTGCAGCAGTGTACTGACTGCATGTGACCCTGGTAGGTGCTATGCATCATGCTTATTCTAGACTATTATATTGGCCCCTGTAGGTATCCTCTTTGTTTTATTCTAGCCCCTTGCTCTCTCGAGACCCGCCCACACCACACCCATGATATTAATGCACAGTCTTGACCACTGCTGATTGTGGTCTGTGTCCAAAATAAAGCTTTGTTATACCGTTATCTGAATGCACAATCTTGACCACTGCTGATTGTGGTCTGTGTAAATAATAAAGCTGTGTTATCACTGTGTCAGTGTGTTTTCAATGGTTGGGTTTATGGGACATCCACATGCATCACATTAGTGTCACATTACTATAGCTGTAAACTAATGAGCACTAGTTAACCTGCAATAGATCCATTCATATTAAGAGGAATAACAGTCCTAATAGCATTATATATCATATAATATTACATCTACAATCTAGGCACAATAAAGGGTTAATACACAGGCCAAGTCCAATTAGTAATACTGTGGAGTAGGAATATTCCCCTGAGGGCCTAACAGGATAATGATAGGTGATACTGGAGTGGCTTGTCAGTTCCTTTTCCAATGATTTGGGATTTGTCCGTCCACTCTGCTTTCACCCGCACACCCACACTGTTATAGCTCACAGCTTCATTGAAGTATACAAGCCCCATCCCCAACATCACTTAGCAATCAAAACTAATGTAAATTGATGAATAGCAGAACATAATGGGAGGTCACCAAATGGGAATGAGTGGACATCTTGGCACATGGCCACCAGCACTTCCTTGGATGGGCGTAGCGTAGATTATCCCTGATGGAGGTGAGTTGGCTGTTGCTCCACGTGAATCTGCAAACCCTCCATGTGTGTTTGCGGCCCTTCCTGATGGGTTACAGTAGATTAGTGTGGGGTATGTTCCCATGGTCACCTTGTGGTTTGATAAGTGATGGGGCTTGTGTACTTCAATGAAGCTGTGAGCTATACCATTAAGGGCCATTGTGGGTGGGAGGGTGAAAGCAGAGTGGATGGCAAAATCCCAAATCACTGGAGAAGGAACTGGCAAGCCACTAAAGTATCACCAGCATGCAAACCTTGTAGGAAAGCGTGGCAGAGGCCTAGCTGCATGTGCTGCAGTCCAGGCGGCCCAGACAGTCAGACAGACTGAAAGACTGAATCAGACATATTCACATGTACCTGTGTACTTGATATATGCCATGTGGCAGTGTAATGTGCCCCATATTTGTGTTCCCAAATGTAGATGTGATGAGTAACATGTATATACAATTAAATAGAGCCTCTGTGAGTAACAAAGGGTTAATATGGCATCATTTTGATGTTTTTGTGTTTTTATGTAATCAGGTATTGTGTCTTTAATTGCTTTATGTAAGCTGCAGCGTGGCTTTTCATATTGGCATGTGCATGAGCATTCCAAAATGTAACAACTAATTGGTTGTATAATGCATTTGGTGGGGGGAGGGGGTTATTGTGCAATCACTTGTAATGGCGTCCCATGCTTTCCCTCTGTTACACTGTCACTTTTACACTAAGTTGTCTGTACATAGTGCGTAAAACCTTTTGCTGGGGCATTTTTGTGCACTTAGCGATTTTGCGAGATACGAGGGTACACTCAAAGAATTCTCGTCCGCGACTTACTACGTAGCGCTTCTCTGAGACAAATCTCGGCCAATGAGACTGAAATTACGCAAGTCAAACGCAAGTTGATTCGTAGTAGGCAAATTGTACTACGAGGCGCATTTGCGAGATACGATTCCAAACGAATCTCTAATTTAATAGGGGCCTGTGTTATTAACTACTTGCATCAAATTACTTGACTCAAACGAGACTGTTACATATTTTAATCTTTCAGTCACTGTAGTCTAATGAGACTCTGCATGTGACAAAATGTGTTGATTGCTGAGGGAAACTTTTGTTTCCTTTATTTTAAATCCTGCTCTTTTGAGGGGAACAAAAAAAAATCCCCTCCCCTGCATTGTGAATTTTTCTAGTTAATAATAAATTGTTTGCGAGAGAGAATACAACTAGTAAACTGAAGTTACTAATATAGCCAATCCTAACTTTTTTTTTTCATTGAAGGATAGTGATTATATGAAGCCATTTATTATCACATAGTTGTTTGGCTCCTTTTTAAATCATAAGATAACATAAATCACCCAAATGGCCCTGATCAAAAGTTGACATACGCTTGAATGTTTGGTCTTGTTACAGACAAACAAGGTGACACACACAGGTAAAAATAACAATTAAAGGTTAATTTCCCACACCTGTGTCTTTTTAAATTGCAATTAGTGTCAGTGAATAAAACGTCAATGAGTTTATTAGTTCTCACATTGACGCACTGAGCAGGCTAGATACTGAGCCATGGGGGAAGAAAAGAACTGTCAAAATAACTGTGTAACAAGGTAATGGAACTTCATAAAAATGGAAAATGGAAAATTCGGGGATCTCTTGATACCAAACCAAGGTCAGGTAGACCAAGAAAGATTTCAGCCACAACTGCCAGAAGAATGATTCAGAATACAAAGAAAAAGCCCACAGGTAACCTTTAGGAGAAATACAGGCTGCGCTGGATAAAGACAGGGTGGTTGTTTCAAATAGCGTAATACGAGTATACTTGAACAAAAATTATCTGCATAGTCAAGATGCCAGAAAGAAGCCTTTACTGCACCAATGCCACAAAAAAGCCTGGTTACAATATGTCCGACAACACCTTGACACGCTCACAGCTTCTGGCACACTGTGATTTGGAGTGAGGCGACCAAAATAGAGCTTTATGGTCACAACCATGAGCGCTATGTTTGGAGAGGGGTCAATAAGGCCTATAGTGAAAAGAATACCATCCCCACTGTGAAGCATGGAGGTGGCACACTGATGTTTGGGGGGGGGGGGAGCTCTAAAGGCACAGGGAATCTTGTGGGAATTGATGGCAAGATGAATGCAACAAGTTATCAGAAAATACTGGCAGACAATTTGCATTCTTCTGCACGAAGGCTGTGCATGTGACGCTCTTGGACTTTCCAGGATGACAATGACTCTAAGCACGGCCAAGTTTACCCTCCCCTGGTTACAGCAGAAAAAGGTGAATGTTGTGGAGTGGCCATCACAGTCTCGTGACCATAATATCATCGAGAAACTCAGGGGAGATCTCAAACGTCAGGTTCATGCAAGACGACCACAGACTTTGCACGACCTGGAGGCATTTTACAAGAAGAATGTGCAGCTTTACCTCCTATTAAACGCCGTCATTGATGCTAAAGGGGGCAATACACAGTATAAAGGACTAAGGGGATGCAAACTTTTGAACAGTCATTTAATTTTAGTTCTTTGTTGCCATTTTTAGTTTTATGGTTGTGCCATTCTGTTATAACCTACAGTTTAATATGAATCCCATAAGAAATAAAAGAAATGTGTTTTGCTGATCACTCATGTTTTCTTTAAAAATGGTACATACATCACTAATTTGTCAAGGGTATGGAAACTTTTTTTTTCCAATATTTTTTATTGTGAAAACAGAGAATACAAATAAACAACAACAGTGCTGTAAATGCACTTCAGTATAAATGATAACAGTAAAAAACATAACATTTTCCATTATTATATCTTTTTACTGCAATTATTTTCTCTTTGTTTCTTTTTTTCACCTTTTCTTAATTCTAACAATAACAAATCTATGATTATAAACATTTTATATAGTAAATAAATAATATTTCTCAGAACCGTATTTATCTTTTTCTTCTGCATTTTATGTCAGATATTTTACATAGCAAAACAAAATATTATCAGCCCTATTAAATTCCCCCAACGTGAAAACCTGTAGCCCGTAACGGAGCTTGCTAGACTTACGGCTATTAAATTGGCCTCTTACAGCTACCCACAAATGATCTGCGGGTTACAGGTGGAAAAACCCTTTGGGCTGTCGAAATCGGAAACTCTGTTGCCACAAAGCCTTTGATCTATCAAGCTCATAAATGTTTAGTTTGCAAATTGTTAATAAATTGCTACGAATTCACTGGGCTCTAGGGCTGGGCCTAACTTCTCTCCACTCTTCCCGCAAGGATAACGGGGCATCCACAGATGGAACCAAGGTGGACCACATTCTCCAGGTGCGTGTAGTTCAGGCCCCTGTGCTTGCCCTTAGCCTCTTGCCCTCCTGACTGTGGACGGGGGATCCTTAGCTTCCTGAACTGTCCCTGAGGCCTGTCCCTCCCCTGAACTACCACAACTCCTGAGATTAGGCCCCTCCCCCTCTGTTCCTGGACATGATGTGCCTATTTCTTGGGGCACCCTACCATCACCCACCTCCTCCACCCCACTATCTTCTGCTCCTCCACACCTCCACTACTCTGCCACTTTCCTCCTCTCTCCACCTCCTCCTCCATCTCCTCCTTCAAGTCCTTTACCTCCTCCTCCAAGTCTTCCACCTCCTCCTCCAACACCTCCACCTCCTCCTCCACCACTCCCCAGGGCCACCTCTCTCTCCTCCCCGCCTCTCCACTCCTCTACCTTCATCTCTTCTCCCTCTATAATAATCCCAAAAATAATATAACGATAAACAAAAATAAGTGTTACTGTATGTATAAACTGGGAAAAAAAGTGTGTTTTATGTGTCTTTATTAACTGGTGGTGGATATGGTGCGGGGGATGGGATGGGGTTGGGTGTATGGGGTGACCTTGCTCTATGAGTATCTATGTGTGTAATTTAATTTATGTGTATTGCTATTATGCATAATGTGTAAATATGTATATGCAAAGATTAAGTGTTAATTCGTAAATAGATTAATATAAAATAACAAAACCGCAAACTACTGCTCTCAAAAGTCGCCTACTCTCTCTCACACTAGAAACGATTACCAACTCCTGGACCTGCGTGCTACTTCGAAGGACAATACAACACAGTCAACGCATGGGCTTGTCAATCATCTGCCGCTAGACCGCTTTCTATTGGCTGAGAGGCCTGCATCGCACTCCGTTATAACGTGATTAGATCGCAACTGCGGACCGCTTTTAATCGAGCCCGTTAACAACGTTAACGGGCTTGAGGCTGTGGCCTATAACTTGTGGTCTATTCCAATTGAATAGAACCGTAACTCTAGCACGCTGCGAGCCCACAGTAGGCCCGCAGACATACGGCCTATATCCCGCAAGATGCGGGCTTAGAAATGAATCGTGCTCTTGGTATTTCAGCCTTCCTTGATTTCCTTTAACACCAATTTTGTCAGACAGTATTGGAACAGATACACTATTTGGAAAGTGCTGAACACCTCTTCAATTCCTATTATGTCTTCTAAGACATATGGCACATAGTAAGGTCTGACATCTCTGAGAGGTATCTGACACCTTCACTCTTTTAGATATACTGCTCTCATAGTATATTTGGCCGATTGTAAGAAACATTCACAACTGTGGAATTGGGCGTTGGGAGCCGGCTTTCTGATATGGGTGAAACTTGTAGGTATAAACATAAACTTTAATGAACTTTAGTGTCCTCCAAAAGGAATTTTCATTGATATCATGTATAAAATCTTCAGTCTACCACTGACCACAGGGATCCTCAGCTTACATACATAAGTGATGGAATATTCTGATCACTAACGTATATTGTTTGGTCTTCTGAGATCTCCATATCTCTAGAAATGTGTTCCCATGTTACCTCTATAGTCCTTACTAAAGATTTACCTGAAATAATTAAAACCTTTGGGTTTACAATATTGCTGATAGACATCTCCCAGACTTATAAAAAGATGAATAAAACTGGCTCTGAGACGTACCAGATGACTGTAACCGGCAGCAGGTACGTGGAGTAGACAATTATTTATTCCCTGTATATCATTTGCTCTAAAGGCTTTTAGTAACTTGGTTCAGTGTCAGATCCCTAAGCAGACATGTACATAAAAAGCAAGAAATGCTAAATTATACTACATTCAAAGCATTTATCTGTTCACTTTACATATACTACTGTACAAGCCTCATGTCCAATTTTCCACTAACATATTATTAGTTAATTTACTTACATTCTATACATCAACCTTACAAAGACTTTTACAAAGTTTTAAAATATAATTGTTTTAGAGCATAAGCAAATCATTTACTTAACAAATATTATAGACAGTGCATAAAGCAAGGCTTTGTTTGGTTCAAGGACCCAGTGGAAAGTGGGGATACATGATATATGTGTGGTGTTGGAGACTGGTTATAATGAAGTGGGAGTTTATTCTAGGTAATGGGACAAAATAGGAGAAAAATAAGAAGCTGGATTGAGCACAGGCCAGAATTTGAGCGTTTAAACAGGTTCATATAGAAGACAATGTCATATTAGGAGATTAGTGGAGAAAGATATGAAAGGACGAGGCCATGTAGGAATCTAACACAAAAGATTAGGAACTTGAATAGGCAATGGCAACTGACATATTCCAATGAGTTGGGCTAGGAAGGTTGAGATGTTGAGAAGACTGAATATGACCTGTGTCCCTTTAGATTGTAAGACTGCGAGTTTCAATCCTGCGTAGCGCTTTAGGGAAAGCGCTATGGACACCGGATTGCAAGCTCAAAGACAGGGCCCTCCATCCTTCTCAATATGTTAATCTTGAACTTGTCATTGCCTGTAACTTAACTTATGTATGCTAGTTGGGACATGGGTGGTAATATGTCGGAAATAAGAGTAATAGCCTCAATAAAGGGCCCCAAGCTTCAGTGGACCTGTTAAGACAAAGGAGGGCATTATATCTCCTTCAAACAAGACCTGTCTCTACAACCAGCTACTTGGTGTTTTTCACATACTGTATTTAGAACAAATTACTAAATAAACAATCTTTTTTCATAATTTCCATTTAGTCTTTTTGTTGGTTGTTATATTACAATAACAGACGCTGAAAACTACAGTAATAAGAAGGATAAGTAATGAGTTTTTCTTCAAGTGTCCCTCTCATCCTTAGAGGTATCTTAATAATAGTGGATTCTGATATAGGACGTGTTGAAATGAGTGCTCCATTTCTCATTAAATACTTTTTGAAATGTAGACAGTGATTTACACCTCAAAGCATCTTATATTCTACTGGAATTCTCATAAATGGTGTAATATTCCTGGTTTTCCATCACTTGGATTTAGGTCTAAGCTTCTTTTTATTAACAGATCCATTGAGATTGGAATGGTCATCGCATTGCTGCAAACAAATCTAGCAAACAGTGATGTGTTTTAATCTTTTCATATTTCATATATGATTACTGTGAATTATGAAGAATTTATGTCTGTTTGTAGATTACACTTCAGATTACCTTATTGCTCTCAAACAATACCAATTTTGTAAGTTATATTTTAGAGAAGATCAGCAAAAATAGTCTACAAATGTGATATTGATCACTTTGAAACTCCCTAGGTTTCTCATCTAAGCTTTCTCTCTAATTATTCCAAGTATAGTAGGTCACTAAAACCAGGTAATGGATCAGTATACACCCAGCTACACACTACCTACATTCATCACACTGAAAATACTACACAATTACCTTCTTGTAAACACAGAAATTTTCACTAAAATTATCTCCCACCATACCAAATACAAATAACATCATGGAGACCAATTCAAATGGAAAATACATGGGGGTATTGATTCTGTGAAAAATTCCATCTCACTTAATTACATTAAAAATAAATGTTTGTGATATTTTAAATCGGCATTCAAGTTCATGCCACAAACATGACAAAAAAATGACCCTAGGGGAATCTTGGGTCTCCTCTGTTATCAGACGAATGAGAGTTAAAAGATCAATATAACTAACATAGAGGACACTCCTTATCTAAAAAAACATTATTAATGAGTTAAATAGTTTAGAGAAGGGCAACAGCTATTTAATCGGGTGGAAGGATCAAACAATATGGTTAGGTGACCCGTATTGGTTTATATATCACACATGTTGTCTCAGATTAGTACCTTATATAGATACATTCAATGCAAGGATTTATTAAGTAAACACTTAATACCAAGACAGTTTCCAATTAAGTCAATCAGGGAGGTTCTTGGCAGGAAATACGGCTATCTGATTATTTTGTTAATGTAGATTTTTTTGCCTTTCTCTGGGTTTCTTCAGTTAGCACATAATAGACCTTTTCCGCTTGTTTGTAAGTAGGTAACATTGTTTTCAAGGCCATTGAGGAAAATTAAACGTGTGTTATAGATATGGAAAACGGACACTCATATATTTTTTTCTGGTGTACGTTTTCCATGCTATATGTGCTGTATATTGTAGTTTATGTTTTTGTCTTAACATGGTCAATAAACCAATGCACCTATATGTCATGAATGGATAGCTTTTTAAAGTTATTTGAAGATGATTTGCATGACTTTTTTCTCTTTAACCAGGTATTTTTGGAAAATTAACCTTTCATTCTCGAAAGTAATACTTTTCAGATTGAAAATGCTTCTTCAAGAGTTTTCCTCAAGTGTCTGGATGAAGGAAATGTTGGTGTGTGAAAACATCTGACCCTCAATCATGAAAACATTTATAATAATTGTTCCTTTGAATGTTATAATCTATACAATGAAAATGGACAAAATAAATATTTGGATTATGTTCTGAGAATGCAAAAATATATTTAATAAGGTTTGGTGCATGTTCATAAACGTGTTTTCATGTTAACACTAACAATGATGTCTACACAATGGTCATTTATAAAGTCAACAATTACATGTGTTAATTAAGTTATCAATTATAAGTCTTCTACTGTGTTGCCTTCAAAGTTTATCTATTACTGAAGAAATGGAGAAAGCCAATCAAACTTTGGTGACTTATTTTATTTTAACAGGGATTTCAGATGTTCCCAGTCTTAAGGTCCTGGTCTTTCTTTTGGTGCTGTTGGTGTATCTCCTCACCATTGGAGGTAACATGACTATTCTTCTACTTGTCTGCCTGGATACTCAATTGCACACTCCAATGTACTTCTTCCTGTGCAATCTATCATTCTTGGACATGTCCTCCATCACTATCACTCTACACAAAATCCTCTCTAGCTTTATATCAGGAGATACAACGATTTCTTTTCTTGGTTGCATGACACAGTTTTTTATCTTCTCATCATTAGCGAGGGATGAACTACTAATACTGACAGTCATGAGCTATGATCGATATGTGGCCATCTGTAACCCACTGCGTTATCACGTAGTTATGAATCATCGAGTCTGTGCTCAGTTGGCCACTTGCTGCTATGTGTTGGGTTTTACTGAAATGACTCCTTATATTGTCCTATTTTCAGGTTTCTCATGTTATAAATCTAATATCATCAACCACTTCTTTTGTGACTTTGTACCTCTTATGAAAGTTTCTTGCAGTGATACATCCATTTTAGAACTTTATACACTTATTGAAGGAGTGTCTATTGGAAGTGGTGGACCTTCTATTCTCACAATCATACCTTATGTTTTCATTCTAAGGGCCATACTGAAGATACGTTCCAGCACTGGGAGACGTAAAGCCTTCTATACGTGTTCCTCACACCTCACAGTTGTCATTCTTCTCTATGTAACTCTTATTTGCCAATACTTTAGACCAACATCAATGGACAATTTGGAATCCAATAAGTTTTTGTCCCTCTTTAACACAGCTGCTGTCCCCTTGCTAAATCCAGTTATTTACAGCTTAAAAAATAAAGATGTGAAATCTGCATTTAGGAGAAGATTCAAAGGGTTTTGAAGCAACAACTGAAATGTAAAATATGTTCATATTTTCTTATAGATTATTCTCAGAAAACTGAAGGGCTCCGTAGACCTCCCCAGGCCTTCTGGGGTTGGTTGGATGACCCCTTGACCCAGCAGGACCGGGGTATATTGTTTGGCTAACTGGGGGGTGGAGCCATTTATAGGCTCTTTGGCGCCATCAGCACCATTATGCCCCCATCTAGCCATGTATTGAGATACCCACCCACCTGTCTCAAAAAAAGGTGGAGGTTGATTTATAAAGTTGAATTGTATTAGGTGGTTGGTTGTTCTGGGCATGATGATTGATGTTATAATATATGCTAATGAAAAATGTTTCATGTTTGTCACAGTGGCAGATGGTGAGGGATGTCGCGGAGACAGTGGTTAAGTGGGTGAGATCCTACCCTACGGTGGTACGGCTGTTACAGTCGGCCCTGGATGAGGGTTCAGGGCGTATGGTGTACCGTCTCTGGCCAGGCTCCTTCCATCACGTGTTCATTGGTTTATTTATTATTGTTTATTGATTATTGTTAATACTTAATTTGTGTTTACCAATAAACGCTGTGGCCTGTTTTATCCTCCAATATGTGGTCTGTGTCTAATCATTATTTCCAATATGTGATCTGTTTAAACTGTTTAATATACCAACTGGATTGTGCTTGGATCAAGATATAACAGCAGATAAGAGTCAACATGACTCACATAGACAAAGCTATTTTTCTTATAAAATGAATCCTCGTAAGAGTTTTCAGACTCTTTTCTTTCTCTTTCACCATCATAAAAAAAGATGAAAAACAAAACAGAGAGAAAAAAAAAAGAAAAAAAAAGAGCAAAGGGGAGGGAAAGGCATTTCTGTAGGGGGATGTATCTTTAAACTGTCTTTCATTTTTAATAAGGCTGAACCACTTTTCCATTCTTTACCCAGCTCTTTACCCAGCTCATAATTTTTCCTCATTATTTTCAGAGCTACAGTAATTATCCCATATTTTCCATTTCATTGTATCTTGCTTTATTAACTCCGCCATTTGAAAATCCTTCTCTAATGCTCTATTTCTTTTCAATACATTTAATATCTCATTCCAAGACAGAGTGATTTGTTGTTTCCAATAACAAGCCAACTTCCATTTTGCAATTGAAAGAACTTGCAAAATGAAGGCTTGTGTTGAGTAATTTAGTCCAGACGGCATTGTATGCAAAATAACCATTTGTGGTGATGAAACAATGGTTGTACCCACTATTTGTGATATATTAAAAAAGCAATTAGTCCAAAAGGATTCAGTCAGTGGGCATCCCCACCATATGTGTAAGAAGGAGCCTAAACAGCCACAATCTCTCCAACATAGACTTTGGCCTGCATTTCCTGTAATTTGGCAAATTTTCTTTGGAAAAAAATACCATCTATTTAAAAGCTTAAACTGTACTTCCCTTAAAGTTGCATTTTTCATATATTAGTTATTGACAACGCTTTCTTCCAAGTTCCTATCAAAAAGACCATATTTAACTTTTTTCCCAAATTTTCATATTTATTGTTTTATCTTTTTGAGATTGTTCTCTCATAATTTGAAAGCATTTAGATATTAAATGCTTTCTATTCCTTTGAACTAGCAATCTTTCAAAGTCAGTTAATTCTTCTCTCTTTATAAAATACACCTTATATTTCTTCATTGCCAATTGCAATCTCAAATATTCCAGCCAATCTTTTGTATCTATATTATATAATGTAACCAAATGGTCAAATGATGCGCATTCTGACCCTAAGTAAAGTTTTTGTAATGTATCTATACCTTTATTAATCTATTTATTTGAAATTGGAATCTGTAATATTCTTTCTAAGTCTTTCATTGGCATAATTAAACTAGGATATGGAATTAACTCAATTTTTTTATTTATTTTATTCCAAAATGTTATAGCTTTCTTAATAATTCAGGAATCCGTATTTTTCTTTTTTTTTCAATGGTTCTTCACAAAGAATCAAGTCTCTTAAATTACCTTCTTTCAGACTAGCCTCTTCAACTTGTGTCCATGATGATGTTGCCCTTGGATTTATCCACTTAACAATTTGAGAGAGAATTATTGCATCATGATAAAGCTTAATTTTTCTTGTTAAAATATCCTTTTTAATTCTTAATTTTCTTCCATCCATCAAAGTTTGAAATTTCTTAATCCAATAAAACGGAAGACAAATTGGAATATTTCTCACATAATAATTAAATCTTACAAAAAAGCCATTTTTATAGCTGCTATTCTTCCCGAAAAGGAAAGATTCTTATTTTTCCAATCTTGTATAATATTAAAGCATTTTTCATATAATCTTTTATAATTTAGTGGAATGATCTTCTTTATTTCTTTCACATAAACTATTCCCAAGTGTGTAAATTTACCGTCTGACCAATTAAAAGGATATTTTGATTTTAATAGTTCATTATTCTCTAATTTTAAGTTCATATCTAATATTTCAGTTTTTTGAAGACTAAGCTTATAATATGAAATAAAACTAAATTCCTTTAGTATTTCATGTAGATATTTCAACGAGTTTTCAGGCCTGGTCAACATTAATACTATATCATCTGCAAATAAAACTAGTTCTTGAAAATGAATTTGTTAGACTTTAGGGAGAAAGATAATTTAACACTGGGGTTAGAAAAGAGCATGAAAGGGTATGAGAAAGGGGTCACAATTAGTGAACACTGTACATATATTATTGGAGATCTAGACTGTGGTTACAATGTTCCTCAAATTGATGCAAAATTCAAATATTAATGGGTTCAAACTTATTAATCCACTAACTCACACTTTGCACTATTTTATAGGGTATAACATTGTATCATTATTATTATGTATTGTTAATATTTGTATTTAATTTGTAAATAATAATTATATTATTATTATTACGAGCAACTTGCCTGTCAAAAATGACGGTAATAAAATTTGAAGGCTGACAATGCTGTTTGCCACACAATGCGAGGCTCTCCCACTCTACGTTACGGGCCTTACAGGTGTTGGCCAACTCACGACTTTTGGGCCTCACAATGAGCACCTTTTGCTCTCATTTCAAGCCTCTGCCCACTCACTCAGTCCTGTGTTTCTCTCCCACCCCTCCTACCCCTGTGTCTGTTTCCCCCTCTCTCGCTCCCGTGTCTGCCCCTTTTTCCTTTATCTCCCTCCCCCTGTGTCTCTTCCCCCCTCTCTCACCCCTTTGTCTCTTTCCCCCCACTCCCTCCCCTGTGTCTCTTTCCAGCCTCTCCTCCCTCTCCCTCCCCTGTGTCTCTTTCCAGCTTCTCCCCCCTCTCCCTCCCCTGTGTCTTTCTCCACCCTCTTCCTTCTCTGTGCTGCTGCTTCCATTTACAGGTGTGAAACAATTTGCCGGCTTGGGAAATTAATCATTTTCCCCAAATCCAAAATGTGCTTCCAATTTACGTCCTTGAAAAAAAATACGTATGCCATTTTTTTTCTTGCTCAGCCGTTCTGAGACCATAAAAAAATGTCAATTAAATAGCAAATTAGCTTGCAACCTCACTTGCACGCTCCCTGCCTCTCCTCCTGTGCTGTGTGTCAGGTTGTAAGTTAATTTTCTAATTGGCGTCTTTTGGCTGCCTACCAATGGCTTCTGATTTAAGAGCTTGAAAAAAATGGTGGCTGTTAAACCCGTTATTTTTTATTTTTTTTAAGCCTGTAACTTGTAAGCTGTATGGAGCCTCTGCCCCCTTCTCCTTTGCGGGCCTCGCGATGAACGCCTTTGGTGCGCATCGCGAGCCTCACAATGAGCTCTTTTGGCACTCATTGCGGCCCTGTCAAGCCAGTCATGTATGGGCCTCGCGATGAGCACCTTCGGCGCTCATTGCGCATGTGCAAACCCGTAAATGTTAACATTGTGTGATGACAACTTGGGTGTCCTCCTAAGATGATATCAAATTAGTACAGATTGTTGAAGGAGTCCCAAAGGATTATGAGGATTGTAGACCCGATGGATGAGCCTCTGTGTTGAACAAATCGCTACAAAACTAAGTAACGCAACCGTTATATCACCCAGTTTGCCATTGTGAGGATCTCAGGGGTGAAATTGGAAGAGTCAAAGTAGCTATTCATGTTCTGCAGAATCTTATACGTTTATTTATTTATATTTATATAGCACATTTATCCTAAGCACTTTACAAAGATACAAAAACAGTACAACTGGTAAAGGTTGTGTTGATGACAATCCAAAATCAGGGTGTGACGTTCCCATCACAGGGAAATACCTTCACGTCTTAATGAATCTTTGGTTCAGGTGAATATACAAGAAGAGGGTATGGGGTAGAGAAGCGCAAGATGCCCTGATAGTGTAGAATATTAAAACAATTTATCCACACATCCAAAATATACATAATTGCACTTACATTTGATGATCACAGGAACAAATGAGGAATTTTGTTGTTGTTTAGTTGTTCAGTCATGTCTGACTCTCCGTGACCCTATAGACTGCAGCATGCCAGGTATATCTGTCAGTCACCGCCTCACCAGCTCGATTAAGTTAATGTTCCTCGCTTCAATGACCTCATCTATCTCGTCCCCTTCTTCATGTGCCTTCAATCTTTCCCAGCATCAGAGTCTTTTCTAGGGAATCCTGCCATCTCATTATATGGCCAAAATATTTGCGCTTCAGGCTTATGATTATAGCTTCAAGTGAACAGTTTGTCTTGATTTCCTGAAGTACTGATTTGTTGGATCTTCTTGCAGTCCAAGGGACTCTAAGCAATCTTCTCCAACACCACAATTGAAAGGCGTCAATTCTATGGCGCTCAGACTTCGTTATGGACCAGCTCTCACATCCGTTTGTTACTACTGGGAATACCGTAGGTCTAACTATGAGGACCTTTATGAGGAATAGCATAAAAGTGTAGATTTCAGTGCACTGGTAACAGAATATCTTCATAGCACATATTTCTCCTTTGTAATCACAGCAGAGGTGGAATATATACACACTAAAAATAAGTGATGTGGGACTAAAACTAGACTAAGACTAGATCTGATAATAATCGCATAGCCCACTTCCCTCTAGATATAGGTAAAGGCCCACACTCTAAAGGCTGTATGGCCCTATCAGTGTATGTTCACCTAAAGAGGTGTGGGACTGGTTTCACAATAAACAGGATCTCTTGTTAGTACCCCCCAAAAAATCTAACAGTATAGTGCCAGTGCACTTCTCCCTAAATGCACAAAAATTCAGTTCACAGAGTGGACCCAAAGACAAATGCAGTATATCAGTCCTTCAGATAAGGTCTAGCATATATACATATACAGAATAACTGTATAGATAAAATATAAATAGATACCAAATACCTTTCAGCTGTCCAGCAGTCTTTCTCAATGCTAAAACAATACTTATAATGAAAGCCCATAATAAAAAGGCTTCACATTATCGAAATAGTATCGAGTTTGGTAGTTCTGAGCTGGTTTGCTCACACTTCTGCTTTATATTAGTGTGTAGGGCGCCATGTTTTCTTAGTGATGTCATATGTGCCCACCCCCAGTAGCCTAGGTTATAAGGGGACCTGGGTAACCCTTTGTGTGCTGGCGTCTCAATCCTGGGTACCCACTGCGATCCGGATCAGCGGGTCGTAGACACCTCCGCTTTGCTACAATGTGGCCTAAATACACACATACAGACATGCAATCCACAATGTTCATAGGCTATATCTAGCCACATGAGAAATTATAGAAAAATAATAAAAAAGAAAAACTCAGCTATTCGGGTGCCTGAAGGGCAGCAATATTTGCACTTAAAAATAACAATAAAACATTGTATCATAATTCTTTAAACTAGCATGTCTACATTTAAACCAAAATAGAATGGAAAATTATATACGCATACACATGCCAGTATAAAAACCTGGTAATCCCATAAGGTCTCCCTTCCCGGCACTGACCGGGCCTAACCCTGCTTAGCTTCTGACATAAGTCTGGATCAGGTACATTCAAGGCTTGAAAACAAATAATAAGTATAAGCTTAGTAACTAAAGGAATTATATAATAATATAAATAGACTAGCGACTTGCCCGTCAAAAATGATGAGGCAATAAAAAAGTGTTGAAATGCTGGTTGTCACACAATGTGAGTGTACTTTGTGCCTCAACTATATAGACCCCTATAGCACACTAATGAACCCATGTAATAACACTATAAGTGCCATGAGGGTCATCCAGGACTCTCATGACACAAAGTGTAAGCACTACACTATTTTAACCCTGTCTCTTGTGGGTGTCTATACAGACCCTCCTGAACCTCTATTTAACCCCATTAGTCCCATAAGGGAATATAAAGATCCTCATGGGACAGTTAGAAGCCCAACATTATCCCCATAAGTGCTATGAGGGTCCTCCAGGACCTTCATGACACTAAGTACAAACACTACACTGTACTATACCCTACCAATAAACCATTAAATCTAAACTAACCCCCCTCTACACTAACCTATTAACACCTACACTACCTACCTACCCGCTAATAAACCCCCACACCCCTCTAATTACAGATAATAATATAAAATAACTCACAAGAATAATAAAATCTAAGTCACAGAAAAAAAAGCCTAAGTCATAGAAAATAAAAAAAATACATTACAGAAAATAAAAAAAGCTACATTACAAAAAATTAAAAAAGCTAAATTACAAAAAATAAAAAAGATACATTAACCCCCCACTACAGAGAATAAAAAAAAATTGCACACCTGAAAAGGAAATACATACAAAATATATACATTATACATTACAATACAATACAATACAAATAAAATACAATAGCCCCTATCTAAAATACATAATACCCCCTATGTAAAATACAATACCCCCTATGTGTAGTGTTAGCATTAAATAGGGCCAGGGTTGGGTTAATGGGGTATAGTTAGGGTTAATATTGTAGTGCTTACACTTTGTGCTGTGAGGGTCCTGGATGACCCTCATGACACTTATAGTGTTATTACATGGGTTACCTAGGGCCTCATTCAATTAACAGCCATAAAATGGCCGCAATGCTGCGATTCCTTGCGGCCATCTTACGGCCCTTTGTAGCGCTACTGCTAGCCTGTTATTCAAATGGACGGCGCCGCAAGGATATCCCCCTTATGGCCGTCTGCAAATCATGCAATCGTCCGCAAGCGTTTCCCCCGCGCCCGAAAATCTTGTTTTAAGGCAGCAAAGTCGGAAAACTGTAATTGCAAATATAAATTCAAGATAGCACTGTAAAGCTCTGTAAATGATAGGCATCATAATGTGGGACATGAGGATTAATAGCAACACCCTCTCAGGCTTGCACATCGCCCAAATCCAATATTTCATTTCCGGTTTATTTTCCGTCCCAAGTCCTGCGGGCTCATCCTTGTTAAAACCTGTAGGGTTTGGAGGTTAAAGGCCGCAAACTCAAAGCATTTTAGAAGCCAATATATATTCAATCCCGCACTGCAAAGCACTGTAATGATGGGAAACACAATGGGGGGTGTGAGGCTAAATAGCAAAACATTCTCAAGCTTGCACATCGCCAAATTATACTTTGATTTTAGAATCCGTCCAAGTCCCACGAACTTCAATGACCAAGCCCGTAGCTCATTATTAAAGCTTGTACGTGCTTGGAGGTTGAAGGTATCCATTTTGTAACGTTTTTTGCAGACTGCAAAAAACGTTTAAGCCTGTAACCCTAAAATGGAGGCCAAAGCATTACGGCCTCCAAATTAATAATTGTTAAAATTAGTTTAATATTCCTCATATGTTGGAATGGTCAACACACATACAGGTTCCATTGTAGCCTCTAAAACAGCTCTATAATAGAATATGTCACCCCAACATTGGCACACACAGCAAATGTGTTTTTACAACATGTGGCTGACATGAGCGCGCCGTCAGCATTGTGCAGTTCTAAGGTTTTGGACTATTGTGCGTCGATGAAAGGGCGCAAGTGATATGGCCTAATGCAACGAACCCTTCTAACCCTTGTAGCCGCAGCCTAATCCTAACCCTTACACCCCGCAGCCTAATCCTAATAATTAGATCCCATATCCTCCTGTCGGGCCTGCTGTTGTTGCTGCGCGCATATGTCGGCAGGCAGATGACAGCGCACATTCGATGCGCGCTCTAAAGTTGACCAACAATAGAATATACATCTCACTCATCACATCCACATTTGAGAACACAAATAGTTGCCAAATTAGACCGCCACATGGCATATATCAAGTACCAGGGGAATATTTCAATATATGTGGTTAAGTTCTTCAGTTGTGTCCGACTCTCTGTAACCATATGGACTGCAGCACATTCCAAAGTTTGAATGCCAAAGAGATTGGAGTGGGTTGTCAGTTCCTCCTCTAGTGGATTGGGATTTGTCTAATCTCTCTGCTATGACCTGCCCACCTACAAAAGCTCACAGCTTCATTCAGGTACACAAGCCCCTTCACCACCACCACTTAGCTACCCTCACCCACGTAAAATTGATAAATAGCAGAACAGATTGGAAGTTCCCTAAATGGAAATGGCTAGACATCTGGCACATGGCTACCACCAGGATGGGCGTAGCGGAGATTATCCCTCGCGGTGAGTGTACTGTCGATCCCCGAGCCTCTGGACAGTCTCCCTTTGTGTTTGCGGCCCTTCCTGATGGGTCTGAGTATATATGTGTGGTGTATGTTCCCCTGGTCCCCTTCAGCATTGCTAAGTAGTGGTGGTGGTGAAGGGGCATGTGTACCTGAATGAAGCTGTGAGCTATAACATGTAGGGCCACTGTAGGTGGGCACGTCAGAGCAGAGAGATCAGACAAGGTCCAATCCACTTGAGAAGGAACTTACAAATCACACCAGTATATTTACCATGCAAACCGTGAATAACAGCACAGGCAGAGACCTAGCTGAATGTGCTGAAGCTCAAAGGGTCACAGAGAGTTGGACACAACTGAAGAACTGAACAACATACATTAAAATGTTTCCCTGCTACTTGATATATGCCATGTGGCGGTGTAATTAGCAAAATAATTGTGTTACCAAATGTAGATGTGATGAGCGAGTTGTATATGCAATTAGATAGAGATTTCAGGGTTCACAATAGAGCTCATGTGCGTGGAAAAGGGTTCATATGACCTCACTCATGTTTTACTCTTGCTATTGAATTGGGTAGCGTGGCTTTAATCATATTCTGCATGTTGCAGCATGGTTTGTTATTGACATGTGCATCACCATTACAACATATGATAACCAAAGGATATTTAGCCAATGCGTGTTCATTATTGGGCAACTAACTGTATTCAGACATATGCTAAGTGGTGAAGGGGTTTGTGTACTTCAATGAAGCTGTGAGCTATACCATGTAGGGCCAGTGTAGGTGGGTACGTCTTAGCAGAGAGGTCAGACTAATCCCAATCAACTAGAGAAGGAACTGGCAAACCACTCCAGTGTCACCTGTCCTATTCATTGTAGGCCCTCAGGGGAATGTTCCTACAACACTTGTCCTGGGTATTAACCCTATATTAGTAGTAGATCTGATATTTGGGATCATATGATATCTAAAGCTATTCTGACTCTTCAACAGTTTTATATGTATTGATCTATTGCATGTTAACTAGGGCTCATCAGTTTACATCTATAGGAATGTGACACTAATGTAATGCAAAATATTCATAACACACGGACACAGTCAGAACGGTCTAACAAAGCTTAATTTTTTTACACAGACCACAATCAGCAGTGGTCAAGATTGGGCATTCACATAATGGTATAACAAAGCTTTATTTGATAGACAGACCACAATCAGCAGTGGTCAAGTTAGAGCATTCACATAACGGTATAACAAAGCTTTATTTGCTAGACAGACCACAATCAGCAGTGGTCAAAACTGCATTAATATCATGGGTGTGGTGCGGGCGGGTCCTGGGAGAGCAAGAGGCTGGAAAAAAAGGGAAAACCTACAGGGGTCAATCTAATAGTCTAGAATAAGCATGATGCATAGCACCTACCAGGGTCACATGCGGTCACTACACCGCTGCAAACCGGAATCTGATGAAAAAAAGGATCATCAGAAATCTCTCCATTTAACTGAAGAAACCATTTATGTGCATAGCACTTACAACTTGTAACTAGATCTGCTCAATGAAACAGATGATTCAACCTCTGGACTGTGTAATCCAATCCAGTTTCACACATACAGTGTGTTGACAAAACAAAAATCTGAAATAAGTGGTCAAATAAAAAAAAGCGGAGGAGGATCAAAAAAAAAAAAAAAAAAGAATCACAATGTATGTACAGTACAGTTCTAAATACTGTACCAATATACCAACTCACCTGATTCCCATCTGCAAGCATTACTAACCATTAGCTAGGTCTGTGGATAATCAGTAATATGGACAAATAGCCATTAATACGGAGAGGACACAAAGGTCAGCAGCCAGAGTCACTGTTACTTACATCAGACCCAAGGATCTGTTCTCAGACTGATATTGAGGTCAGGATCAAATGCTTCACTAGTGCATATATTAATGCTGGCTGTAATTAACATGCCATTGTGAGACTTTGCAAGTCCACCGCCATAGCGGTATTCGTCTACATTTAAGCTAACAAGCATGTCTAAGATATCTGGCAACATGATGTCTACCTGAGAGGCACTGGGAAAACCTTACATTTCATATAATTCCTCCACAATGCTTGCAGATGCAGGAGATGCCTTCATGGACCTGAAAAAAACAAAAAGAAAGAAGCAAAAAAAGACAAAACCTATCACAATAAGGCCTGAAAACATCATAGGGCCTGCAGCATCTCTTCTCAACAGCACTCCTTAGTGACAATTTATTGGTCACACTACTAACCAGAGTTTTGGATCTTGGCCTATGGGATGGTGATATTTCGGCCTCATTCAATTGCAATTTGGCCAATTGAATATAAGCACAGAGCATATTTTTTGGACAGAGGTTTTTAGTTAGTGAAGACCTTGCTTTTGGATAGAAGTGCACCAACTAAAAACATCTGTAAAGAAATATGCTCTGTGCTTATACAGAGCA
Organism: Discoglossus pictus; assembly: GCA_027410445.1. Lineage (NCBI taxonomy): Eukaryota > Metazoa > Chordata > Amphibia > Anura > Alytidae > Discoglossus > Discoglossus pictus. Next base: position 36,246,937 of record CM050170.1, on the reverse strand, counting down.
CTATTCAATCACCCAAATCGCAATTGAATGAGGCCCTTGGTATGCAAATGGCTACCTTCCATTACATGGTCTATGATCCTCTTCTCTTTGGACACGTTGGGCCTCATTCAAATGCGATTTGGCCAACTGAATAGGGCTCTTTATAAGCACATTTTTTTGACAGAAGTTTTTAGTTAGTGAAGACCTTGCTTTTGGATATAAGTTCACTAACTAAAAACTTTGTTAAAAAATATATGCTCTGTGCTTATAAAGAGCCCTATTGAATTGGCCAAATCGCATTTGAATGAGGCCCGTTGTGTTAAGTTTAACCTGTCACCAATTGATGGTCACTGAGGAGTGCTGTTGAGAAGGCAAAAACATGTCTGCAGACCCTATGGGCGTCATTCAATTGCGATTTGGCCAATTCAATAGGGCTCTATATAAGCACAGAGCATATATTTAGTTACAGAAGTTTGTAGTTAGTGAAGAGCTTGCTTTTGCATAGAAGTTCACTAACTACAAACATCTGTAAAAGAAATATGCTCTGTGCTGATATTGAGCCCTAAGCAATTGGCAACATTGCAATCGAATGAGGCCCTATGTCCTCCTCCGCTTGGGCCCAGGACCCACATTATCTGTGCCCATCCTCCGTCTCCCCACTGGTGGTGCTGGTGGGGGGCGGGCGGTGCAAGGCAGCTGGAATGCAGGTGGCGGACACATTATGGAAGGAGAGGTGGGGCCAGGCTGCTCCTGACGGGGAGAGTGGGAGATCCCCGTTGATGGTGGGCTGGGGACCATCTCCTGCCTGAGCAGCCTGACCTGAGGGTGCTCAGATGTGAGGTGGTGCCTACTCACCTCCCTGGAGAGCCTGGCCAGGCTGTGCGTCACATGAGAATTGTGGGCAGAGATGCTGGCTGCCATCTGGAGCAGGCTGGCCTCCATCCTCTGCATGCTGGCCTCCATCCTCTGCATGCTGGCCAGCTGCTCCTGCATAACACCCTGAACGCACTGCATGACAACCAGCATCTCCACCTGCACAGCCTGGCTCTGTGGTGAGGTCACTCCTCCTGGGTGGGCCTGGTGAGGAGGTGTAGTGGGGAGGGTCTGGTCCCCAGCTGGAGCCTGGGGTGACATCGGTGTTGGGCCCGGTGGCGACCAGGCCGGCACACTGCTGTGTGGGGAAGGAGGTGTCGTCCCAAGGTTGTGGGAGGGCCCCAGAGCTAGCGAAAGTCTCTGGAGGATGGGCATAGTTGGGTCAAATGTTCCAGGGCTTGTGGCGGGTGAGTCTACCAGGTCAATGACCTGCCCATCCTTAGACCTAGGGCCCTCCGATCTTTCTTCCTCCTCCCCCTCAGCCGAATTTTCCTGGACTAGGGCCGATGCCCCCGCCGCCTCTGGCTGGTCACAGGACCCAGACCTCCTCCTGGATGCTGAGAGATAGAGAAGAAAGGTACATGTCATTAGTATGTTGATTAGCACATTGATATGTGACATATGTGACATCTAGCCTTGAATATGGGTAATTCTCCTCTTTGCAACTCTGAATAGCTATCTTATACTAGCTGTTATCTATTGTTAGGTTTCTGTTCTTGATGGTTCTCTACTCACAACGCTATATTACTGCTGCTGTCTGTAACTGCAAAGGCTGAACGGGAACACCAATACATGGACTCTCTGATACAGGGGTGTCCAAACTCTGTCCTGGATTGAAAGATATCCTTTCTGTGCACAGGTTGCACAGGATGACTGAAGAAGCGATTGACTCACCTGTGCGCAGCAGGGTTATCATCAAATCCAGGCATGTGTGTGGCCCTCCAGGACACACCTGTTCTATTGCTTGATTACTGTTGTGGTGACCAGGAATGACAGTGAATTGTCAGCTTCATGAATTTAATGATGCATCCATCTATCCCTTGTTAATTTCATGGAGCCGACATGTCAGTGTCCTTGTTGGTCATCATGTACATGTGTAGTGTGTGTGATGCACATGTGGTGGCATGTTGGGGTATGTCATATTCACCTGCCATGGAGGCTGGGTCCTGCTGGTCCACCGGGGCTGAAGCTCCAGCTGCGGCTGAGGATGCAATAATGGCCCTTGCAATCCTCTCATGGCCAAGGTAAGTGACCCTCCGCCCTTCGTCCTCCTGCGCCATCTTCCTCCTCACCAAGGCCCTGATGTCATCAAATCTGTGTTTTATTGACCGCAGACTCCGTCCACGGTCCGCCACACTATTCACCAAATGGAGCACCTGCTGCCAAGCATCAGCCCTGGGCCCAGCCTTAACTTCCCTCCCACCCGAGGTGATGATGGGGCGGTCACGGATTGCCTCCAGGAGGACCATATTCTCCTCCCGGCTATAATTGTGGGCCCTGGACCTGCCGCCAGCCTCTTGCTCCCCCGACTGGGGTTGAGGACCATCTCCTAATCCACTCTCCACCCTCTTCAACCTACTCCCCCTCTCCAACCTACTCCTCCTCTCCAACCTACTCCTCCTCTCCAACCTACTCCTCCAATCCACCCTACTCCTCCAATCCACCCTACTCCTCCAATCCACCCTACTCCTCCAATCCACCCTACTCCCTCCTACTCTCTTCCCTACTCCTTCCACCTCTCTCCTCCCTACTCCTTCCTCCTCTCTCCTCCCTACTCCTTCCTCCTCTCTCCTCCCTACTCCTTCCTCCTCTCTCCTCCCTACTCCTTCCTCCTCTCTCCTCCCTACTCCTTCCTCCTACTCTCATCCCCTTCTCCTCCTCCTCTTCTCCTCCCTCCTCTTCTCCTCCTCCCTCCTCTTCTCCTCCTCCCTCCTCTTCTCCTCCTTCCTCCTCTCCTACCTTTTCCTCCTCCTCTTCTTCTCCCTCCTCTTCTCCTCCTACCTCCTCTTCTCCTCCTACCCCCTCCTCTTCCCCACCTCCACGACCCAGGACTCTCTGCCACTCCTCTCCCCCAACTTTCCCCTCCTCGCCCCTCTGCTCCTCTCCCTCCATCACCACCTGAAAAGAAAGAGAAATTAAGAAATGTTTGAGTGAGTTTGCCTGCTCCCCCCCCCCCCCCGTCCCCCATTCTGATCGCCTATAACACTTTTTCTGCTTGTATATCATTGTTGTAACTGTAGTAATCCACCTTAAGTGGACAGAGCCAGTGACAGAGCAGTGGGAGGGGTGTACAGCACCTCTCACTCTGGACCTGAGTGGTGCTGATGAAACACGCTAGATCCAAACTTTCATAACCAATGTGGAAAGGTCAGTTACAGTTCGCATATATACAAGGTATGCGGCTATTTACTGTGTGCCTCTATCATGTGTGGGGAGTGGCCCATGTCTGAGGCCACTAATATCCTGTCTGCATTATACCTGCACATATTCCTGGGCGTGGTACCTATCCTGAAGCCATCTTCTGTACCAGAGGAAGTACAAACTACATGGTCCCCATTGAAGAAGCAGGTTGTAACACCTATGTGTCTTGCAAATATGTGTAATCTAGAAATATGTGTAGGTCTTAAGTGTAGAAACGTATGAATTAGAATACAAAACAGAAAAAAATAAAAATAAATTACCTCCCTCCACCAAACTCCTCTCCCCACAAACACCTCCTCTCCAAACCTATAAATAATAAAAAAACACAATTGTACTTCTCTCCAGTGTACTCAGTAAATGTAGGAAGTGTAAAAACCTAAAAAGAATTTAAAACACAGCTTGATTGGATGAAAAGTATGTACAATGCAACTTACCTCCCTCCAAACAACTCCTTGCCAGCCAAAATCCGATTCAAAATCAAAAAACCTATTAACAATAAAAAAAAAAGCAATTTTACTTCTTTACATTGTACTCAGTAAATGTAGTAACTGTAAACACGTAAAAAGAACATAAACCGCAACTTGATAGTAAAGCAAGTACCTCCCTCCAACAGTCCTGCTCCAATAACCTAACAAGCTCCAGGAACTGCGTGCTACTTCGGCAGAAATCACAACACAGTCAAGGCATCGGCGTGTGTCAATCAGATTTATAACCTCCCACTGTCAATCAAATGGTCTATCCTGTAAATGATTGGCTGTGAGACCTGTGGCGCACTGCGTTATTCTGCTATTGGATGGTTCGGGCCGGTTGCGGCTAGGCCGACCCCCTTCCAGCTTGCGAGCGCACCTGAATGTCACGGCCTTGAGTCTCAAGGCCGTGATTTGCGCCCGAATAGATATTACATTTAAGGCTACATCCGTTGCAGGTCTCACGATGCACTTACGGGTTTAGAATAAAATTGGGCTGCAAGGGCTCTAAAAGTATTGATGAAGCAATAAAAGGCATTAGAATTACTGGCACAGCAATTCCCAATGATCAAATATGAAAATAAAAGATATATTTTTATTGTCATGTAAATCCTCAATATAGCTGCCATATTAACCCTTTAGCACTCACAAAGGCTAGAATGTGTCCCCTAAACATATCAACATCATCTGATTTACATCTCACTCATCACATCTACATTTGGGAACACGAATAGTGGCTATATTTCAACGCCACATTACATAGATCAAGTAGCATGGGCCCAAATTAAAAATGTGGGCCAAAAGATTAGGGGTTACAAATTAAACTGGCTAAACCAATCCATGATCAGGGAAATTCATAACATGATCAAGCTCAGATACACCAGTGAGCAATTCCAATGGTGAAATCCACCAGGATAGACAGCTGCGGTAATTAGCAAGCTATTTTTTTTTAATCAGTTCTGTGAGGCAGTGCAGTGTTTCCTGTGCTCGTTTATCATTGTACAGGTGAGTAGGCAGGGTCTATTTTAACAAGGGAAGAGCAAGCTTGGAAGCTTGCAAACATTTCTAGTGTAGTTAGTGTGTAGGAGATTGAATAAAAGGGAGGAATTCAAAGAAAAAAGGTATTATAAGAAGTAATAGAAAACAAAAATACATATATTTTTTGTTTTGTTTGGGTTAAGGTAGAAAAGCAATCTTTATACAAATACATTGGATTGTTTTCTCACTGTATTTTTGTAACTGAGTCAGTCCAGTGGCAACCTCTCTCAGTGTACATCTTGGCATATGTATGAACTGCTGGAGCAACTGATCCAGGATCCATACCTCTGTGACAGCTGTGAGCATGTTGCCTCTCTGGAAGCTCAAACTGGAGAACTGGAGCGGAGAATTGCAGCACTTAGTGATATTAATCCACTGGGAAGGGAGTTGGTGCTCACTGAGCACAGTTTTGCTGGGCCTAGCATGGAAGGTGGAGATGAGGCTAGGAGGACATCCAGGGAGGTAGCTGGGTTACAGTTAGAAGGGGAATCAGGGGGAACAGGAGGAGGAGTTAAGCCAGTTCTGAGTTGGCAAACACCAACAGATTTGCCAGATTGAGTGAAAGTGTTGGGGATATCCATTCAGGAATGGCAATGGTAGGGGACTCTATTATTAGGAAGGTAGACAGGGTGATTTGTCACCCAGATCCCAGAAATCGAACAGTTTGCTGTCTCCCGGGTGCTCAGGTTCGTCATGTTGTGGATCGGGTAGACAAATTATTGGGAGGGGCTGGGAATGAACCGGCGGTCTTGGTAGATATTGGTACCAATGACAAAGTTAGTGGAAGATGGAGTGTCCTAAAGAATGATTTTAGAGAACTAGGTAATAAGCTGAAGGCAAGGACCTCCAATGTAGTATTTTCTGAGATACTACCAGTGCCACGTGCTTGCTCAGGGAGGCAGAAGGAGCTTAGGGAGGTTCATGTGTGGCTAAAGATGTGGTGCACTAAGGAGGGGTTTGGGTTTTTAGAGCACTGGGCTGACTTCTCACTTCGGTACAATCTCTACAGTAGGGATGGATTGAACCTTAATGATGAGGGAGCTTTTGTACTAGGGGATAGGGTGGCAGAAAGGCTGGAGGAGTTTTTAAAGTTTTTAAACTAGTAGATGGGGGGGAGGGACTAGATATAAGTAATGGGATAGAAAGTGTAGAGGGTATAAGGGATGAATTAACAACTCATAGGGGAGGAGATGGGGAGGGTAGTATAGTCAATAGGGAGGTAGTACTAAGTAATTCAAGTACAGTGGCAGGCACTTCAGAACTACAGACTCATAACATAAGGTGTATGCTTGCTAATGCCAGAAGCTTGCCAGGAAAAAGGGAGAGTTAGAATTATTAGGAATTCATGGAAAATGGGATTTAATAGGCATTACTGAAACATGGTGGGATGAATCTCATGACTGGACTATTAATCTGGATGGTTATAACCTTTTTAGAAAAGATAGAGGCAATGGTAAACGAGGAGGAGGGATTTGTCTGTATGTTAAGCCTGAATTTAAGCCTATAGTCAGAGAAGATATTTATGGTGGAACTAGCGGCAACAGTGAATCTTTGTGAGTTGAGCTAAATAGTGGAGGAGCTAATTCTAAACGCATATTGGTGGGAGTATGCTATAAACCCAAAATATAATTGAAAGTGAGGAAATACAATTATTGTTACAGATTGGAAATGCAGCTAAGCACAGGCAAGTTCGAATAATGGGAGACTTTAATTACCCTAAAATAAACTGGATATATGAGAGCAGCAGCTCAGCTAAGGGGAGCAGGTTCTTGAGTATACTCAGGGATCATTATCTGACCCAGGTAATACAAGAACCTACTACAAATGAGGCCATCTTGGATTTAGTCATCACAAGTAATATTGATATAATATCAAATGTTAAAATAGGGGAACCCTTGGGGAACAGTGATCACAACACAGTATCATTTGAGATTGTATACAAAAAACAGAGTTGTAAGGGGCCAACAAAAACTATAAATTTTAAAAGGGCTACAACATATAGACAAGGATAAAGAACTTTAAAGAACAGGGAAAAATACTGAAAATAAATGGACAACATTCAAATCCTTTCTAAATATACATACTCATCGGCATGTATTATGTGGAATTAAAATGAATAGGAGTAAATCATATCCCACGTGGCTTAACAATGACTTAAAGATCATGATAAGGAAAAAAAACATGCATTAAAATTATACAAGAAGGAGGGAACAGAGGCAGCTTTATATGACTATAAGGAAATCAAGGAATGCAAAAGGGCTATTAGACTGGCTAAAATAGAAAATGAGAGTCAGTTGCAAGGGAAAGTAAGACTAACCCTAAAATATATTTTAAATATATTAATGGGAAGAAGGCGAGGAAGGAAGCTATAGAAACATTACAATGTGACACAGGCCATCTGATAATTAGTGACCAGGAAAAGGCAGATGAGCTAAATAAGAATTAGTGACCAAGAAAAGGCAGATGAGCTACACAAGGGAGGTACCAGTGGTTGGGACACCGCAACAAAATGGGGCTACACAACCATCACTAAATAATTGGTTAACGCATGAAGAAATCCAAAAGAAATTGGAGAAAAATGTTAATAAAGCCCCAGGTCCTGATGGAATACATCCAAGGGTACTGAGGGAGCTGGGTTCTGTAATAGCCAACCCATTATATCTAATCTTTCAAGACTCACTCACCACAGGGTCGCTACCAGATGACTGGCGAAAAGCAGTGGTGATATCTATATTTAAGAAGGGAGCAAGAGCAAATCTGGGGAATTATAGAGCAATGAGCCGCACATTTGTAGTTAGGAAGCTTTTAGAAGGGTTAATAAGGGACAGTATACAATGTCTATTTGAACAAGATCATAGGTAGCAGTCAACACGGATTTATGAAGGATAGGTCATGTCAGACCAATCTAATTAGTTTCTATGAGGAGGTTAGTAGGAACTTGGATCAGGGCAACTCAGTGGATGTAGTCTTTTTGGATTTTGCAAAGGCTTTCGAAAAAGTGCCACATGGGAGACTTTTGAGCAAACTAAGGGATACATGAATTGCAGTAAATATCTGCTTATGGATCGAGAGCTGGCTAAAAGACAGGAAGCAAAGGGTTGTTGTAAATGGAACATACTTTGATTGGACTAATGTGGTAAGTGGGGTTCCTCAAAGTTCAGTATTAGGTCCTCTCCTTTTTAGCATATTTATTAATGATGTAGAAGTAGAACTCAAAAGTAGTGTCTCAATTTTGCAGATGACACTAAATTGTGCAAGGTAATTCAGATAATGATGTACTTTCCCTACAAAGGGATTAGCATAAATTAGAAAAATGGGCCGTTAATATGCAGATGAGATTTAATACAAATAAATGTAAGGTTATGCATTTGGGAAGGAAAAATAGCCATGCAATTTATAATCTTAATGGAGCAAATCTAGGGGTATCTGATATTAAAAGGGATTTGGGAGTACTTGTGGACAACCACCTAGGTAGCAGTGCTCAATGCCAAGCAGCAGCTGCAAAGGCAAGTAAAATAGTAGCATGTATTAAGAAGGGTATAGAAGCAAGGGAAGCAAATATAATTTTACCACTATACAAATCCCTAGTACGCCCTCATTTGGAATATGGAGTACAATTTTGGCCACCACTTCATAAAAAGGACATTTTAGAGCTGGAAAAAGTACGGAGAAAGGCAACAAAACTAATAATGGGAATGGAGGGGCTAAGTTATGAAGAAAGACTAACCGAATTAAGCTTATTTTCCCTAGAAAAATGGCATCTACGAGGGGATATGATTACCTTATTTAAATACATCCAGGGTCAATATAAGGCTTTGCCAAGTTAACTTTTTGTAGCAAGAGATTTTCAACTGACAAGAAGACATCCCTTGAGGTTAGAGGAAAAAAGATTTCACCTTAAACAAAGAAAAGGGTTCTTCACAGTTAGGGGGGTTAAACTGTGGAATTCTCTACCAAAGGAGGTGGTGACAGCGAATTAGATAGAGAACTTTAAAAAGGAGTTAGATATATATTTTAAATAAAAAGAGGGCATTCAATGTTATCCTAGATAACTAGCGAGGGAATACTGAACCAGGAAGAAATTTGATCTCCAGTCTCTGGGGTCAGGAAAGAATTTTGCTTTTTTCCCCCTTATGAGACAATTGGCAAAGTTTCAATGTTTTTTTTTTTGTTTGCCTGCCACTGGATCAATTAACAATTAATAACAAAAAGTCCACATATTAAAAGGATCAGAAGAGATCTAAAAAGGTTGAACTTGATGGACTAACAGTCTTTATTCAACCTCAAATACTATGTAACTACTATGTAACATCATCAGACAGGCATTAGCAAGTCTGAACCATCATGGATAGCAGCAACCTGAGTATGGTGTATAGGTATGTGAGTAGAGTGCAGCATCATAGGAATCGATATTTGTTTGCAGAGTGGAAACCCGGATGTAAGGTGTGCGGCTGAGGAGTGGCTGAGGCGTGACAGAGAGGGGCAGCTGGGAGTGAATGTGGGTGAGCATGCTGATGCAATCCATGGTGGCAAGTGGCTCATCACAGGATATGCCTAGGGTCATGGTGGGGGGTCAGGTAGGGGAGAGAGCTCCCGTGGCACAGGGACAGGGGGATGTGAGGGCACCTGCAGACAGGGAGGAGGACCTTGATGTGGGTGATCAGTTGTTGGGGGGGCCAGATGAGGGACCCCTGGAGGGTGTGGCACATCAAGTGGGGGCTCCTGTTCAGCCAGACCCACAGGGGGGGGGAGCAGGGCCAGGAGCCTGTCAGGAGGCTTTTTGCACCCAGTGTGTACAGGGAGAGAGTCACATTAGAGGGGTTAAATGATGTGGAAGTGTATGAGCATTTTGGGCTAACCCGTGCCAGCCGGGAGGAGCTCTATGCGGTCCTGAGGGAGGACCTGGAGTCTTCCTCACAGACCAATTGAGCCATCCTAGGCATGACAAGGATGTTAGCCGCCATACACATCCTATCATCTGGTAGTTTTCAGACCACTGCTAGCATAGTAGGAGGAATGTCTCAGGCAAGCCTTTCAAGGTGCCCGAGTACATTCCGCCATGGTATTGTTCCGAAAACTGCCAGATACATCAGTTATCCCCCACACTGTGGAAGACATCTTGAAGGTCAAAGTGGATTTATTTCGAATAAGAGGTATTCCCAATGTGCTCGGTGCTATAGATTGTACACATGTAGCATTGATACCTCCTAGAGATCAGGAAGCGCTGTAGAGAAATCACAAACACTATCATTCCCTCAATGTACAGGTTGTTTGTGATGCAGACATGTGCATACAAAGTGTGATTGCAGGCTTCCTAGGAAGTACTCACTATGCCCATATCTGCATCAGTCATCCACCCATCGCTATTTTGAATCCGGACAAGCTTAACCTGGATGGCTACTGGGTGAGTATCCATAAAGGAACACAGGCAAGCATATCTAACCAAGAGCGAATCCCCTAACATATACATCATGTTCGACTGTTATGCTATGACGTTGGCATGTGACTAAGGGGTTAACACAACTTTCGAGCGCACGACAAATGCGCACAGACGCATGCACCAATAGACAAAATTGCGTCCGTCAATAGCGCACCCGACATCTGCGCGCAGGAGTTAAGATAAGGACTTCAGGGTGGACGTAGGGGTTTTAGGGTTAGGGGTCTTTGGGTTAAGGGTTAGGGTTCTGAGTGCTAATGTTAGGCATGGGGTCTCAGTGGTTAGGGTAAGGCATGGGGTCTGAGGGCTTGGGTTAGAGGGGATCGGGCCGTTAGACGATATATTCTATAACTTGCACTCTTTTAGCGACGCACATTTGCCACCCGAATTTCAACAGCGCGCTACTGTTGGCACGCTTCTGTCAGAGCCGTATTGTCCGGGCTCATTTGCCCTGTGCCCTAAAGTAGGGGTGTCGACTAAGGGAGTACCACTGACTGAGCCATTGCATCATAGCTTGTTGATGTGCTGAACCCAATGTGACCTGGTCATAGGAGTAGGAAGTTCCAACCTAGAGATCCCTAAACTAACGTCACATGAATCATTGTGTATATGTACAGATGCTTTAACGAGCATCACAACATCATTTTCATATCTACATCTCCCATTTTTGTTTCCTTCAGGTGACAAAGGATATGGGTGTTTGCTGTGGTTTTTGACCCCTGTGAGCATTCCACACACAGATGGGGAGATTTACAATGCGGACCATGCCAGAATCCGGAATGTAATAGAGCGCACCTTTGGCCTCCTGAAGATGTGCTTCAGATGTTTACATTCCACTGGCGGGGAGTATAAACCAGTTAAGGTTTCTCACATCATCATGGCCTGCTGTTGTCTGCACAATATAGCAGTACAGGCAAACTGTCTGGGGAACATTGATGATGCTCTGCTGGAACCGGAGGAGCATCCAGTACCAGCCCCTGGTGTGGATAACGTTCAGGGGTCACGACTATGTGCCCACGTCATTCGGGAGTACTTCCCATGTAAGTCTGAAACAAATAACAACCAACTATAATGTACCTTGATTATGGTTACTAATACATCTCTTTTCTCCTTCCCCATTGTCATACAGAATATCCAAGAGTCCACAGTAGAGGATAGCTTTGTGATCTAACGTATGTCTCGTGATGCATTATTAACACTGGATCAACTACAGCCTGCTCCGATATCCGTTAATGGTAAGTATGCGCACATTCCCATACACATCATACATACTGATATCTGCAAACCTCCAGAAACTAAGCTAAATGGATGGTATGATATATTCCACAATGTCAATGGATATAGGCCACACAATCGTATTTGAAAACCTCTTCACAGAACAGTAATGTTCCCATTGTCTGATCATGCTAATCCACATCCCATTGAGGTCAATGCAATTCATAGCAATCTGGGAATATGAAAATACCAGCATATTGTAAACCATAATCAATGTTCAGCATGGGATGCAAAGAGAGGATCTCTCCTGTTATGTGTCAGCGAATGCCGGCAAAAGCATTCCCAGTCAGATAACAGGAATGGCCTCAATGATGTGTTAACATTTTAAACTAGGAATCATTGTGCAATATATCATGTACAAAGTGGATTGTGTGACTCATATCATCATATTGCCATTACAGAACTGCTGCCGTGTGTCAACACATACATTGTTTACCCACACAGACATGGGAAACGACCTGTACAGCAACAGAACATCAGCTGCATCAATGTCGTCTACATTGGAAGTGAGCATTTGGGAAACATGTGCATGTATGCATGAGAGGAAATGACGAACAACTCTATTAATGTAGGCTTAACTTTCTTTTCTCCAAGACATCCCCAACGTATTGCTGAAGCGTTCAGAAAAGCTTATCGGACCATGCAGACGTGTCCAGGGGGAACAGATCTCTTTGTTGAATACTCCACTTGACCCATCCAAGGTAAAGCACCACATGTGGATGTCCGAACATGCATCAATGTGTGATAGTTGTGATCTTCCATTTCTCTTACAGGCGGCACAGGTCTCTCACAATCTCTCTCCGGATCAATCCCCTCATCCCACCCACCCCTGGTTAGCCTTAATTTTATTGAGTCACACAAGTCTTTGGCACTTGAACGATTAGCAACTTCTCCTAACTATTCCTATTAACCCTTTACACTATGTTTCCTCTTGCCTTCTTCCTCATATCCCCTGCCTTTTCCTCAGACTCTTATTTACTTCTCCCCTTTTTGTCTACAACATACCCATCTCACCTCTCATACCCTCCTCTCCCCTTTTATTCGCCCATCAGCTAATCTTACTTAATCTGTGGTTAAACTATGTGTCTCCTGACTGTCCCATCTGCAGATTACATTATCTGTCCACATGGGGCAGATACCTTATTACATAATAGTGCCTCTCACTTTACATCTGATCCCTTTCCTCTCCAACTAATGCATAACTTTCTACTTGACACAATTTCCTTCCTATGTATCTCTCACTTCCTTATTGACCTTGCTATTCCTTATCTACTCTTCCCCAGGTCCATTACCTTTAGATTGGAAGTGGCAAATTTATAATCTTGTGGGGGGCTTTGGGAACAAATCACTTTTTACATGACTTTAAGCTCAAAACAGGGCCCACCATTTTCTGTCGTTGTCAATATTACATATTGTATATTTTCTTGTTCTCCTCCCCTTTACAGCCCTTCAGAATATGTTTGCACAATACAAATAAAATATAATTATAATAATCATAATATCCCCACATCAGGATCTGCTGGTGGCTGCTCATATGGCATATGTAAGGTTTCCACTAATATATTATTTTTGTGTTTGTATTCCAGATCACGGTCAATAAAAGGAATGAAGATAAGCATCCTGGCATTCCATGGCCATGTCAATGTCATCATGTATGTACATGTGTCCATTTCATTGCTTTGTTGGATCCAGTGTGATATCTGATTACCTTGACTGAATAGCCGATATGTGTCACAAGACAAATTCACTATACAATACAGATGTGATGTGACATCTGTCAGCTGATGTTCCTGGTATATCCACAGCATGTGTATGCTCACATACTCTCCCTTAATTCATATGTATCTATTGCTTTAGGCATTTTATACTCTCCTCTACTTGGACTGTTGTGAAGCCTGCAGCAGACTTCCTTCCAGATCTCTGCTTCAGTGCTGATGTGACCCTCCCTGTACATATGGGGAAGAGTAAATCCAGGCTTGGGACATAACAGTTAATGAGGTTACCTTAATCTTCAGGTTATGCATATGCAACAGCAGTGAGTATAGATGCTCAATCAGAGAACACAATACCCCTGACATCGCCTGGTTTGTTGGGAGTGAATCTCTGGAATAAGTAACATCTGACTGATATGGTCTTGGTCAGGTCCCCATCTTTTTGGCCAAGGTTATGTATGTAAAGGCTGCTTATTGTTGCATGAGAACTGACCTCATGGGCTCATAGCCTTCACTGATTGAGCACTTATACTTCGGATGTTGCATCGAAGTGTCCGTTGAACACACAAGCATACATTTTGCTTTCCCCTTATGTATATCACCCTATACTGTAAATCCACTGATCATATATATCAATGTAATTCCCACTGCCTGCATTCTGCTCTCATATCCCTATTTCCCTGTGTTACTTGAACTTTGTATCCTACCCCCCTCCACCATGATCCTTTGCATACCTGTGATGATTAGTCAGCCTGTGGCTTTGTGGCAAGCTTGCTTTGTTAATTTTTGTAAATTGTAAATATGATTTATTCTATATGTTGTTTGTGTGTGCCTCGCCAATGTTGATACCATAGCATTTCCGTAACATCAATGAAAGGACCTTCATACTCAACACCTGTGCTCTGCATAAGTTATGGGTGTCAATAGTATTTTCACAGTGTGTTTGCAGTACTGATTTCAACCATGAGGGGAGATTGGTATTGACAATCTAGATCAGCCTTTAAATCCATGACATAAAGCCAGACAAACATAATGAGTCAGGTATCTGTAAGTGGCTCACATCACAATAGTGAACATACAGTATCTCACAGAAAGGAGTACACCCGTCACATTTTTGTTAATATTTTAGTTTATCTTTTCATGTGGCAAAACTGAAGAAATTACACGTTGCTACAATGTAAAGTACAGCCTGTATAACAGTGTAAATTTGCTGTCCCCTCCAAATAACTCAATACAGTGTCTAAACCATTGGCAACAAAAGTGAGTACACCCCTAAGTGGAAATGTCCAAATTGGCCCAAAATGTCAATATTTATTGTGGCCCCCATTATTTGCCAGCACTGCCTTAACCCTCATGGGCATGGAGTTCACCAAAGCTTCCCAGGTTGCCACTGGATTCCTCTTCCACTCCTCCATGATGACATCCCGGAGCTGGTGGATGTTAGAGACCTTGCACTCACCACCTTCAGTTTGAGGATGCCCCACAGATGCTCAATAGGGTTTAGGTCTGGTGACAAGCTTGGCCAGTCCATCACCTTTACCTTGTCGTCTTGGAGGTGTGTTTGGGATTGTTATGTTGGAATACTGCCCTGCAGCCCAGTCTTCCTAGGAATGGGATCATGCTCTGCTTCAGTACGTCACAGTACATGTTGGCATTCATGGTTCCCTCAATGAACTGTAGATCCCCAGTGGCGGAAGCAGTCATGCAGGCCCAGACCACGACACTCCCACCACCAAAAGTATACATCTATACTGAGGAAAAGTAGTTGAAATAATCCCTAAATTACAGGTAAATGGATATGAGATGAAACCCTCAGTTTGAACGTAAACAGTGATGACAAGAGAGTGGAGGCAGCATCTGAGATCATTAGGTAAATGCATATAGGGTGAATCCACACAACATATTATATAAAACATATATAGACGTGTATATATGTTTGCTCTGGGCCTGCATGCGTGCTGCCAGCACTGGGGAGCTACAGTTCTTTGAGGGAACCCATGAATGCCAACATGTACTGTGACATACTGAAGCAGAGCATGATCCCCTCCCTCCGGAGACTGGGCACAGGGCAGTATTCCAACATGATAACAACCAAAAACACACCTCAATGACAACTACTGCCTTGAGGGACCTTTTTGGTGTAAGTAAGCTGTGGCTTGGTTTTAGCTAATTACGGCCTGGACGGAAGGGTTTGCATAGTATTTGAATAGCGACCTGGGCTTTCTTGCGGCAGATTAAGATCAAAGGCTTTCCCTGCGGCGGGGGTTGCCGCAAGGCATAACAGGGCACTGGCCGCAAGCCGGCCGGAGCACTCGGCTGCAATGGAATAGAATAGGGAAGTAGCTTGCGTCCATCCCTTGCGGCCTCACAGCTCTTATGGCCCTTAATAGAATGAGGCCCTTAGAGATTACGCTACACATGGACATCACCAGAGGGACAATGTAGAAATCAGTTTGACTATACACTTTGTAGCATAAATGGAGGAGCTCTATACAATCACCAACAACAAGACCTGGAGCTGACTGAGACTTATTGTAAAGTTCTGAACTAAGTAAAACAGGGAAAATAATCAGACCAAGAAGGTATAAAATAAGTAATATCCCCAGTGATTATACAGAGGAGGTAAATAATAAGACAGAAGGCTGGAAGAACTTTAGATAGATGTTTATGACATTGTCCAGAAAACAGTAACTAAGAATATACCCAAAAAGAAAGAAAACTAAGAGGGCAAACTGGCTATTTGATGAGACTCTGAAAGTAGCCCAGGTAAGTAGCCCAGGTAAGATGATGGTGGGAAAGTGGTGCTGGTATTATGCCAACAAATATGGATAACTCATCAGTGGCCAGTGCACTGGAAACGGCCTTTCAATGCCACAATCCCACAAAGTAGTACCAAATGCTGCAATTATAAAATAATTATCTTTGTGTCTCTGCAAAACCCAGCGTGTAGATATGAAGACCCGCTCACGGTAATTCTAAGGATCATGTTTTGTCCCTTAGGATGCCAAGAATCCCCCAGTATCTCTACTGGTCGTGTTTGTTCTCTAATTTGAAATATTCTAGGGGTGGTGTCTTCTCCTAAAAGCAAGTATCATGGCTACTTTCTCTTTTGTTACCCCTCTAATTTATACATAATTGTCTGAACTCTAAGACCACAGTCCTTATCCTAACAATTACTGACACCACACATCTCACAAATGTCTCTCATGTCACATAACACAAAAGGGTTGAACCCCACACACAATGTAGTGCAGCCCTGGGTTAATGTCACACACATAGAGCTGCTATCCTGATATAACCCCCCCACACAAAGTAGTCCAGCCCTGGGTTACTATCACACACATAGATATGTTATCCTGATATAACCCCACACACAATGTAATGCAGCCCTGGGTTACTATCACACAAATAGAGCTGTCGTCCTGATATAACACCCCCCCCCCCCCCCCCACACACACACACAATGTAGTGCAGTCCTGGGTTAATGTCACACACATAGAGCTGTTATCCTGATATAAACCCCCACACAATGTAGTGCGGCCCTGGGTTACTATCACACACCTAGAGATGTTATCCCGATATAACCCCCCCCCACACACACACACACACAATGTAGTGCAGCCCTGGGTTACTGTCACACACATAGAGCTGTTATCCTAATATAAACCCCCATACAATGTAATGCAGCCCTGGGTTACTGTCACATACATAGGGATGTTATCCTGATATAAGAAACAAATTGTATTAAGACCCAACAACCCAAATCATGATCCAAACACAACGAGCAGGATATAATATTTGTGTAAGGACTAACTGATATGATGATGCTGCTGTTATGTTATTGTTTAGTGATTACTCACCTGCATTGTCATGTAATGGATTCTCTACAGGCGGCAGGTGACCCCTCACATACGGCTCTTCTCCTTGCTCTATCAGTGAGATGACTGTAGGTGTCACTCTGGCAAGTCCTGTATATGAACAATGAAAGTGATTAAACTATATTTTTATTTGTATATCACATGAGTTTTTAATTAAATGAAGTATAATGTATGATATACTAAATGACATGTCCTATAAAGTTTCCTATTTTCTCACCTACAGACATGAGGTTCTGGTAATTTTCAGTCATCACCTCCTTATACAGAGCTTTGTCTTCAAATGTTAAACTGTCCCACTCATCCTTGGAGAAGTAAACAGCAATTTCATCAAATTGTACCTAAAAAAGACAATAAATCCATATGATCACTGAGTTTTTTGCTAGGACAAAATTACTTTGTCATGTAGTGCTACTGCAATTGCTCCTCATTTAGTGTTATTCCTCCTTGTGTAGTGCTGTTGCTCCTTATGTAATGTTATTACTCCTTTGTAGTATTATTGTTCCTTGTATAGTGCTATTGATCCTCATGTAGTGTTATTCCTCCTTGTGTAGTGCTGTTGCTCCTTATGTAATGTTATTACTCATTTGTAGTACTATTATTCCTCATGAAATGCATTTGATATTCATGAAGCGCTATGTGTCATCATGCAGCAGTGTTATTGATCCTTATGTAGTGTTATTGATTAATTTGTACTGCTATTTCTGCTTGTGTAGTGCTAGTACTCCTATGCATTGATCCTCATGTAGTGCTATTGATCCTCATGTAGTGTTATTACTCCTATACAGAGCTTTTGATCTTCATGTAGTGCTATTACTCATCATCTAGTGCTATTGCTCCTGATCTAGTTATATTGCTCCTATGTAATGGCATTACTCCTTGTGTAGAGCTTTTACTAATAATGTAGTGTTATTACTCCTCATGCAGTGCTAATGATCCCCATGTTTTGCTACTACTACTGTTCTTCATATGGTGTTAGTACTCCTTATGTAGTGGCATTTATCCTCATGTTATGTTTTTGCACCCAGTATTTCTAATTCTCATGTAGTACAATTGTTTTTATATAGTGTTATTATTACTCATTGTGTAGTGCTTCTGATCCTCATGCAGTGCTAGGGTTAGAGTTTAGGGATAGTATTAGGGTTTAGTGTTAGGATGTAGGTTTAGGATTTAGAATTAGGGTTTAGGATTCTGGTTTAGCGTTAGAGTTATGGTTAGTGTTTAGGGTTTATGGATTAGGATTCGGGTTTTGGTTAAAGTGTAGGTTTGAGGTAAGGTAGTGGTTAGGGTTTAGGGTTCAGGTTTTATGTTTAGGGTTAGGTTAGGGTTAGAATTAGGGTGTGAGTTTAGGATTAGGGTTTGGGGTTACAAATTAGGTTTATGTTAGGTTTATGTTAGGTTTAGGGGTCAGGTTTTAGGTTAGGAGGTTTAGGGTAGGATAATGTTTAAGGTTAAGAATTACGGTTTAGGTTTATGGGTTATGTTTTGTGGTAGGATTAGGGTTTAAGGTTAGAGTTTAGGGTTGTGGTTTAGGTTTATGTTTAAGGTTAGGTTTTAGGAATTAAGATATGGTAGTTTTTAGGATTAGGGTAAGGTAATTTTTAGGGTTAGTGTTTAGGGACGGGTAGTGGTTAGGGTTAGGTTTTATGGTTAGGGTTTAGTGTTAGGTAAGGGTTAGCATTAGGGTTTGAGTTTAGGGTTAAGAGTTAGGTTTGTGTTAGGCTTAGGGTTCAGGTTTTGGGTTAAGTTTTAGGGTTAGAATAGTGAGTAAGGGCAGGGTAGTTGTCACGGTAGACCTGGATTTTGGACTATTTGCTGTCCATAATACTTGTATTGTATTATTTGTTTTTATCCTTTTAAGTTAAAGGGCCACTTAATTCAGCACAATTTGGACCACACTACGGTGAAGTTCTCCTAAAATCATGTTGAAATACTTTTAGAATTTTGAAAATCCCTTAATTTTTGCCAGAGATATGAGATGATATAATATGTGTGTTTATGTGTGTGAGGACCGCCCACAGGCTCTTCTAGATGAAAGCCAGGGGGGTTTAGTTGTTTATCTTTACTTCAACCAATCAGGTTGTGGGGGTGTGTGTCTCATAGAAGTCTTTGTAATGAGATCTACAGACAGCCAGACAGTTAGATACAGTTAGATATAACACATGGCTCTTACCTGCTAGGGGCGTCCTCACAGGCAGCCATGTTTAGAGGAGGGAGGTAGACGAGGTGGAGGTAGGTGGGATCAGTGTAGGCAGTGGTAGTGGCTGGTTGAGTGCCTGTGCTGAATCTGGGGTGGGCTTATCAGTGACATCATGCATGACATCTCTGTTAAGCCCACCCTATAGCTGTCATTTAAAATCTTGCCCATTGAGTACAATTATCCACGCTGTACAGAGCTAACAGGCTTCGACACTCACACCCCCCTCATTAAGACATGCAGAGGAGCTGAGGAGGATCAGAGCAGCCTTCATCAGCCTCTGAGAAGGAATATAGATATACTAGGTGGATACCATGGGTAGATGGAATAGGAAACATGCTTTTGTTTTTACATTTTGTTGTACTTTTCTTGTATTAATGTTGATCTTCCCTTTCAGGTTGAAGAGAGTAGTCTATGGGACTTTAGTGACCCTTTAATCCCATTTCCTATGTGCTCTATTCATGGTCTAGACAGTCAGAGACAGCATTATGTTTATTAGAGGTGCAGACAGGATACTACTGCTAGACTCCCTGTGGGGTAAATTTCCTGCAATTATCTGTCACTCCCTCTTATTGTTGTATTGTATACCCCCCTTGTGTCCTATTCCCTTTTAATCTGTTGACATTTCCAGCAGTCTGAGCTTTTATGGGGGCTCAATGGCCAACACCCAGGCAGAGAAAATCGGTTCTATGGCATAAGGGTTATTTTATTTCTTTTGCTCACTACATGGAGCTGGAGCTGCAATAATTCCCTTAAGATGATCGACATTGCTCAAAATTCAGAGAAGCAAGAGAGCGACGGGGGGACGACGACAACCCAGCAACCTGATAGGCTGGAGTAATGCAAAAGCAGGTGGGCAGTCTGTTATACATGTAAACACAGATTTTATTTGATTAGATTTCTTTTCAAACATTCAAAACATATTTTATCATGCTTTACTATGATTTGGTCTAAATTGTGCTGAATTTGGTGGCCCTTTAAATACAACACTGACTACTGTAATAACACATTAAAACCTAACAATAAATCACGTACAAATGCACAGTAGTATCACTTACCTCCATTATCTAGAATGACTCCTGAAATATTGTGACAGGAACTGCCGGGTGCAGAGTAACAAGATGAGGTCTGGAGTATCTGTGTGAGTAGAGAATGGAGAGAGGATGAAATGGCGCAGCAAAGGGGCTCATAGTATCACTGGGGTACAGACGGGATCTTGGAAGTAGAAAATACAATATTACACAAGTGATAAAGTACTTTGTTATGCCTGTAGTATTAATCTATATGGGAACCTCCATTGTGACAATGTAACTCTTACTGTGGAGTAGTATGAAATGATTAATAGCAGCAAATACTAACAGAAAGTCATTTATACTGAGACACAAAATGGTGCCAGGAATGAGTGACCAGTAACTTCAAACTGCATCAACATTCTAGTCCCGCCCCCAACTGCCCCTCAGGTGCTTAAATCTGTCACTCACACCTCATCATTTCATTGTATATATATAACATGAGATTAGAGTGTTTCTTTCATGTCTAACAGTTGTTTCACCTCCAATAGTTCCCATGTTGTGTTCTTGCCTGTTGCTGCATGTTACTTCCTAAGGTGCGTAAACTAATGAGCTTCCCATTAATGCTGCTGGGAGCTCTGGCTGTAGTTACTGCCCCTTACTCACTTTGCAGAAACAAACTTCCTGTGTATTCATAGTCTGCTCACACCTCAGGCAGCTGAGCTACTAAATGGCAGACTGAACACAAAATGGCAGACTGAACACAAAATGGCAGACTGAACACAAAATGGCTAACATGGCTAACTGAACAAAAAAATGGCTGACTGAACACAAAATGGCCGATTCCACAGCAGCATAAATACAAATACAAGTAATAAATCAGAGTCCAGATGGTGATCTATTTCTATTCTAACATGTTGCACATTTTTAGGTGAAGTTCTTCATTAAAGTAAATTATATAAAAGGAACAAATAGCTCCTCAGTAATATGACTGTAATTATCAGGTGTAATTTGCCTAATTGCACTGTTTATATATTACATATGACATATACTATCACATCTAAGTCATGAGATGTTGATGCTTCATTTGTGAGAAGGAAAGAGAAGAAATCACCATCTAAACTGCACTGATTGTGTGACACAGATCTGATTTATACACAACACAGATCTATACTATAAACTGTCTGTGTAAATGTGATGGAGAAATCTGTATAAATGTGACAGAACTCACCAGTGTGACTTATATGAGGTAAAGAGACACGTTATATAATACAAGATGGCTGACAGCTGGAGCTGAGGTATCACAGGCAGATAAAGGACTACAAATCATCAAAACTACAAAATCTTTATTTATTCACAAACAAACATCCCACTAGCTGACCTGGGCTGTACAGCTACCTGTTAATTAATTACTTCCCAACAATTATACATTTCCCAGTAAAGATACTAA
The DNA here is from genome assembly GCA_027410445.1 of Discoglossus pictus. NCBI lineage: Eukaryota > Metazoa > Chordata > Amphibia > Anura > Alytidae > Discoglossus > Discoglossus pictus. Next base: position 36,225,203 of record CM050170.1, on the reverse strand, counting down.
TGATACAGACCTGCTTACACATATTACACAGGACAGGGCCCAGAGGATAATAGATCATCACTAAGTCTAGTGCAGAGCCGCCATATCTCTTGTGCTTTTTTCTTTATTCTATATCATGTTCATCTCTAGAGGACAATTCCAGCCGATTAACTTCCAGTTACAGAAGTGAAGATCAGTGTTAATACTATCACTAAACATGACATTTATATCTGTATTTACCTGGTATTGTGTAACCTGGTGGTCATTGTCACCGCGTGTAACAGTAACTATATAATGTCTGTATGGTCAGGACAAGGCCAGAGTGGCTAAACCAGCCTCTAAATGGTTACAGGGCCACTGCAGTCCTGTAGTTATACTATTATATACATGTATACTGCAGTGAGGTCACCATTGCGGTTTCTGCTGATCTACTTCCTGAGATGGGAGGAGACTTTTAATGCAGATGATGCTTCTATATACAAAGTGAGAATGAGGCAGCTAAAACTGACAGTGCTCCCAGTGGGTCTATTGGAATGCTCATGAGTTTACCCTTTTCATCTGAGATAAGAAAATGGAGCCCTACAACAATTAAATAATTGTAGCCATCTAGGAACATTTAGCCCATTACCAAGTTTACCATTCTGAGCTGTCAGTCAGTCTTTCTGATCCACCTACAACCCAAGATTCTAAAGAAAACCCACCCAGGATATTTTGTGAGCCAATTAGCCAATAATTTCCAAGCATCTGGAATATAAGGACCTCTGCAACATCTAAACATTGATCCCATACCATGGGGGTCTTTAAAGGTATTCCTATTAATGCCTAATATACCATGGGGGTTATATAGCCACAAGGGTTTTCCTATTAACGTCGTGATTACCTTGAGAATATTGGTATTGGTACCTAATGTAACCCTTACCAGTGCTAGCGGGTTTTATAGATCCCCAGGGTCCCCTAAAGTTACATATTTTTTTCCTTCTTGACCGCTACCTTTCCATGGTGAATGGGTTTGTGAAGCTGTGAAATCTAAACCAGCCCAATATGTCTGCCAAGATAACCCTATGGATTAGCACAACCTGAAATAAGATGTGTCTAGCGTGCTGCGCTCCATAGGGTCACAGAGAGTCGGACACGACTAAAAAACACAACAACAACCACAATATATATATATACTAGCGTATTGCCCGTCAAAAAATGACGGCAATGAGATGTGTATGTTTGGAAAGTTGTTTAGTTATTAATATACATATGGAATTGTAAGGTAGCTAATGGTGTTTTGTGTGTACTACTGAAATATAGAATTCCAATTAATAAATAATAATAAATTACTTTACCAATTTTTATGCATTGTGTTGAAGACCTGGTAATCTGTGTTGATGTTGCAGCAGCATTAGTAGTGTGGAGGTGCTGTGTAAGCGTGATGAACGTGTGCAGTGTAATAGTGTGCGTGCGCGAGCTGAAACCGTTAGCGTAGTTGTTTACTTCCGCATTATCATAAAATGTCGGGTAATGTGTGGTATGCGTCTTATCGTATTATCCGTACGTGTTTTCCGTGGTTATAGTTCTGTAGCCTCGTTTTCGTTTTTTTCGGCCGCCATTTTTTCTCTCGCTTCGAGAATTTTTTAGTGTCTAAACTGTTTTATTTTTAGCGAAATGAAGGTGTAACTTAGTTTTTTGAGGTCGTGGATGCTCCCTCTTGCTGTCGGTAAGCTTTTTATGTATGTGCTGTGTGTATTTATTGTGTTTGTATTTTTTTTCCTGTTCGCGAGTTGCGGACGTATTTTTTTGCTCCGTATTAACGCTCATTGCCAAAGTGCTCTGTATTAACGGCTCGCCTGCAATGAGCGCCTGCGGCGGTCATTGCCAAGGTGCTACAGTTTAACGGCTCGCCTCGCTGCGCGAGGCATTGCCGGGCGATAAGCGACTGCGGCAAAAGTGCCAAAGTGCTCCGTATTAACGGCTCGCCTCGCTACACGAGGCTCGCCTGCAATGAGCGCCTGCGGCGGTCATTGTTAAAGTGCTACAGTTTAACGGCTCGCCTCGGTGCGTGAGGCATTGCCGGGCGATGAGCGACTGCGGCGCTCATCGCTAAGCCCGCTAAGTACTACAGACCACGCAAACTCGTAGCAGGACAATTATAATATGTGATAGTTTCATAAACCAGGCAACCCAGGGAGACCAATACGGGTATGGACACAACTACTGAACATTTATCTGGCCTTGTAGTAAACATCCTTAAGATACTAGTTACAAACACCAGCAGCTATATACAGGACACCACTGAGTTTCTTAAATACTTGTCACCATGGATGATCTCTGTATAACAACATCCCACACAAAGATGGCACTGAGGCATGCCTTAAGTTTCTCTCAACACACATACAGAGCCAGAAATATAACCCTCATACCATTACCAAACTACTAGAATATATCCTGACCCATAACTACTTCATCTTCACCAAACATGTTTACCTACAAATAATGGGGGCAGCAATGGGTACAAAAATAGCACCACGATACCCTGTCTATACGTAACTATTTATGGGACAGAGATCCTTGTCCACATATATTCACAAGCCATATAGATACTACCATTACATAGATGACCTGTTCATCATATGGAGAGAAGGAGAAAAAACCTCAGAGACTTCTATTTTTTTTTTAATATCGTTCACCCATCTATTCTACTTAACATGGATTACACTCATGTATAGGTGAGCTTTCTAGACACCACCATATCCATCACAATTGGCACACACCACTCATCCGTGTATATGTAACCTACGGACAGATGCAGTTACCTCCACAGCTCTAGTTCCCATCCATCTCATACTAAACAAGTGATGATTCATAGTCAGGCCTCAGATATCACTGCATATGACTGGGATAAACACTTAAACACACTGACTAGGTCCTTCAAGCAGAAAGGTTATAATCCATGTGTTACACACACAGTACAATCTGCCATTAATATGCCCAAGAACACCACATGAGCCACATTCAATTGCAAGCCCGCAACTCGATCGCTGTAGGCCGTATGTCTGCGGGTGTGTTGCGGGCTCCCGTTCGTCACCGATTGCAATGCTATTCAATTAATCAAGGGTGCGAGTTACGAGCCGAAGCCTCAAGCTCGTAAATCCCTCCCGCGGCTGAAAACTGTTAAGGGGCTGGCCGAGATGCAATCAGACGTTACGATCCAATCACGATATAACATAGTGCGACACAGGCCTCCAATCCAATAGAAAGTTGTCTAGCCGCAGATGATTGACAGAGGGACATTATAAATTTGCATTCCACCCGATCATGCGTTGACTGTGTTGTATTTTCTTTCGAAGTAGCACACAGGTCCCGGAGTTGGTGGTTTTGGAGATTGAGAGAGAGCTGGAGTTATTTCAGAGGAGTAATTTGCAGTTTTGTTCATTTATATTCTACTATTTAATATTTTACACTTAATCCTTGATTAAACATATTTACAGATAACACATACTTGCAATACACATAATTTAAAGAAAATGTTTAGAGACATGTAGAGCTGGGGCACTCCATACACTCCCACCCATCTCATCCCCCACACCCCATCCCCCAACAGTTATAAAATTAAACATAATACACATTTTTTCCCTTCATATATTAACAGTTACACTTATATTTATTTATCGTTTTATTATTTTTGGGATTAAGATGGAGGGAGGAGAGAGGAGTGGAGAGGTGGGGAAAAGGAGAAGAGAGAGGTGAGTGAGGTGGCCATGGGGAGTAGTGGTGGGAAGAAGGAGAAGGCAGAGAGGAATGGTGGGGAGGAGGAGGAGGAGAGGAGTAATGGAGAGGTGAAGGAGGTGGAGAAGGAACGGAGTGGCGGAGCGGAGAAGTAGGGTAGTTTAGAGGAGGAGGTGGGTGATGGCAAGGTGGCCCGAGCAGCAGGGACACGTAGGAGAGGGAAAGAGGGGAAGGGGCCTGATCCCAGGGGGGGTGGTAGTTCGGGGGAGGGACAGGTCATGGAGGCAAGGATCTCCATCACCAGTCGGGAGGGCAAGAGGCTAAGGGGCCCACAATTACACGCACTGGGAGAATGTGGTCCTCCTCGATGTAATCAACCACTGCAGCCTATGTACTTACAGACCGCAGACGGAATCAAGATAGCATTAGGAGACAAGAACGATCAAGACCAAGAACCAAAGAATAGATTGCATCTAGCAAATGATAGATCATCTGAATTGCAAATAGGAGGATCATCCAGGTTCAAGCCTAGATTTCAGATGCACACAGAACAATGTATTATTCATTGCTAGACACTTGACCATCAAAAATTACGGAAATAACATTTTAAGGCTGGGAATGCCGTGCCTTCAGCGCTCAGCGCGAGCAACGTGCTGAGCGCCTTCGGTGCTCATTGCAGCCTCTCCCTCTGTCTACTGTAAGGCTAGAAATGCATGTGCATGTGTGTGCGTGCATGTGCGTGTGTGTGTGCTAGAACCATCACCAGAGATTATTCATGGTCATAGATGTCCAGTTACATAGCCTGGTCTGGTCAGTGGTCATGTATGCCAGATATTGTCCAGGCCAGACTAGTTGGTGTCGGTCTACCCGTGGGAAAATTCCCATAAATTTCATTTTTACTCTTTTTTTTCTTTGACCTTTTATATATTACAGTACCTTCACCGTCTTGTGCACTTCTGAGAATTTCAACAGTTTCTTTAGTCTTAAGAAAATAGATATGAATGTGTTTCACAATGTTTTTATTTGCGATACCTCAAATTCATAAGCCTATAATAGTAATTAACAACATATATATAAGTAATTAACAGCATATATCCTAATTCATCCTGTGTTTTTTTCTAAACATTATTACAGCACCTGGAGTTTTTGATATTCCTACGTCTGTAAACATAGATGTAAAATAGATATGTGTATATAAGTAGCTCTCTCTCTCTCTCTATATATATATATATATATATATATATAGCTGTATGGCTTATTTATAACCTCTTTTTTATAAATGGAAAGGGCTTATTGTACAATCAGGTGGGATAGTAATAATGCTGTGAAGATATTGTGATACTATCAGAGCACAGTAACATATCTGGGTTATTACAGTGTCCCTATACTACTGTGTACAATACTATGTTAAGATTGAAGTATTATATTTACTATAATATTCACAAAGGAGATCTAAAAAGATTACTATAATTACTGTGATGATATATAATATAGTTACATAGTAATTGAGGTTGAAAAAAGAATTTTAGCCCAAGTTAAACCTTTTAAGATCTCCTCTGACCTGCAATATGTGCATTAGTTGTTAATTGATCCAGAGGAAGGCAAACAGAAAAAAAAAACCTTCCTGACCCCAGATACTTGTGATTGGATTCCTTCCTGGATCAATACTGTCTCTCTAATTATCCATGATAACCCTGAATTCCCTTTTTAATTAGAAATAAATCCAGTCCCCTTTTAAAGTTATCTATCGAATCCGCTGTCACCACCTCCTTTGGTAGAGAATTCCACAGATTAACCACCCTTACTGTGAAGAACCCTTTTCTTTCTTTAAGGTGGAATCTTTTTATTTCTAACCTCAAGGGATGTCCTCTTGTCAGTTGAAAACCTCTTGGCACAAAAAGCTCCCCTGACAAATCTTTATACTGACCCTGGATGTATTTATATAAGGTAATCATATCTCCTCTTATTTGCCTCTTTTCTAGAGAAAAAATTGTTTAATTTGGTTAGTCTTTCTTCATAACTTAGCCCCTTCTTCCCCTTATTACTTTTTTAGCCTTCTCTGTACTTTTTCCAGCTCTAAAATGTACTTTTTATGAAGTGGTGGCCAAAACTGTACTCCATATTCCAAATGAGGGCGTACTAGAGATTTGTATAGTGGTAGAATTATATTTGCTTCCCTTGCTTCTATAGCCTTCTTTTTTTTTTTTTTTTAATCTTTTTTTTATTGTTTATACATCATCTCCAAACGTATCAATTTGAGTATCAAAAAGTTGAATTACACATAAAGCAAAAAAATATAACCAATACATACAGTAAATAAACAAAAAAAAATACATTAACATATACTTTAAAAACATTCATTCCACCAATCCAACCAATATTAATATTTAATCCATGTTAAATATCTCGGAGAGAGCAAAAAAAAGAAATAAAGAATGAAGAGACTTTAATATAGAGCAACCCTATATGTAAAATAATAAGGGGGGGGGGGACTAGATACAAAAAGGAGGAACATTCGTACCCCTTTCTAACAATGATAGGAGAGGTGATCGAAAGGGAGGAAGCAGGGAAAGATTATTAGGTCTTGTTTTCGTCCTATTTTAGCCATTTGTTTACCATATTTTCTTCTTTCTTACTATAACAAATTACCTTTAGGGTTTAGTCTCCCTAAGGGTAATAGGGGACTCCAGATGTGGAACCCTTGCTCACTGTGCCTTAGGGAGTTCAGCTGCACCTCACTGACGAGGCCCATAAAGGCCGAAACGCATCTGGGGTTTGCTGTTTCTCCTGTTCAGGGTAGAATTGCCTGGTATTTTGGGGCTGGTTAACTCTTTTGAGAGGGACAATACTGATTTACTACAGGATTTTTCTCTCTGTGAAAAGCACAAGTGAGCTAAAAGAAGTTGATCTCAGAGTGGCTTATCATGGCTATAGAACTAACCTATTAAGGTTGATTCGTTCTCTGATGACCACCTCTGACTTTGTTGTTTTGTATATGCAAATTACCTTTAGGGTTTAGTCTCCCTAAGGGTAATAGGGGACTCCAGACGTGGACCCCTTGCTCACTGTGCCTTAGGGAGTTCAGCTGCACCTCACTGACGAGGCCCATAAAGGCCGAAACGTGTCTGGTGTTTGCTGTTTCTGCTGTTCAGGGTAGAATTGCCTGGTATTTCGGGGCTGGGTCACTCTTTTGATATACTTCTCCCTGTGAAGGGCACAAGTGGCTAAAAGAGGTTGCTCTCAGAGTAGCTTATCATGGCCATAGAACTAACCTATTAAGGTTGGTTCGTTCTCTGATGAGCACCTCTGACTTTGTTGTTTTCTTACTATAACGTTTAAGTCCCTTTTTCCAACTCCCTTTCCCGATCAACTATCCTCTCAATGTCAGACCCTTTTGGGATTTCCTTGGAATTCCACAGTTTAACTATACACCATTTACTCACTAATAAAATATGGGAAATTAGCCACCTCTGATGGTGCAAACAATGGTTCTCAAAGATATGAAATAACATTGGTGCTGGGCTCATGGGGATCCTTATACTTGTTATTACTTCAATCTGGTCTATACAAATCATCCAATAGTGTTGTATCTGTGGACAGTCCCACCAAATATGTGAGTGGGACCCCCTGCCCCCACAGCCTCGACAACACTTTTCTGCATGTTCGTGGGTACCATATACCACCTCTGTATTAATTTGACATGCAGCTCTGTATATGAAGTGCATAGTGTAGTCTCTTTTACTAAAGAGCATGCTCTAAACCAGTTTTCTCTTGTCAACACACAATCCAATTCTTGTTCCCATTTAATCATTCTGTTTGTTTTCATACTTTCTTCTCTAGTTCTTAATATTTTATTACATTTAGAGATAGTATGAGTTTTTTTACCCTTAACTATAATAAATTCTATCTGTGAATAATCTGTAAACTAAAATAATCTCATTTAGATTATATATTGCATGGCTATTTTTGCTTTCCAGATGCATAACTTTACATTTATTCATATTAAATCTCATCTGGCACTTAGATGCCCATTCCTCAATTTTATGTAAATCCCTTTGGAGGGAAAGTACATCATTATCTGATTTAATTACCTTGCACAACTTCATGTCATCAGCGAAAGTGGAGACACCACACTCCAATCCCACCTCTAAATCATTAATAAATATGTTAAAAAGGAGAGGACCTACTACTGGACCCTGAGGAACCCCACTTACCACATTAGTCCAATCTGAGTATGAAAATAAAATCTGTCAGCGCCTCCACTTCTTCCCCATCCAGGAAGTGAGATTGCTGTTTGCCATGAGCTTCATCTTCTTAACATTAAGCAGCAGGTAAGCTCTTGAACTTTCTTCTTTTATCCTCATCATTAGACCCTTTAGTTCCTCCTCACTTTCAGCCATCACAGTAGTATCATCCACGTATCTGAGGTTGTTGTTATTTCTCCAGCAATATAGATCCCGGCTTTGGATACATCCAGTCCAGCCTTACACATGATGTACTCTGCATATAAGGTGTATACATAAGGTAACAATATACAACCTTCATGCTTTGAGAGATTACTTGCCAGTAAATGAAGAAAACTATTTATAGGGATTAAAAAGAAAGGCTACATTCATTTTTTTAACAACTGTAATTTTACTACTTACACATAACTTAAGCTTAGTCTGATACAGTCTCCGGACTGGGCATACCATAAAAGACCCCGTATTTCATGGATATTTATAAAACTTATCTTTTATTGTTGTATCCCATAAACTTAATATTTTTATTAAAACCAAAAACTAAATATGAGAATTGATCAAATAAAAAAGATATAAAAGGATAGATGAAAGTATTATTTATCTCACTGCTCTTACAGCAACTGTGAAGATCTATTTCCCCCTCCAACCTAAAGGACCGCTCACTTTAATATATTACAGCAAGTAAATATAACAAAACAGTTCTATTCCTTATCCTGCAGTGACACCGTGTGGTCAGTTACAGAATTACATGCATTTTCCCATGTTAAATGCCATTGGAAGTAGGCACATTTCTGAATGGCCCAGGGACTTGGGAATTGACCAAACAGAATGGGGCCTACCACAGGGCTGGCATCAGAGTCTTCTACTGTATTTTGTACTGTATTGTGTGTAATATCTTATATTGTGTTTTTACTGTATTGTAATGACATATTTGATATTTTACTGTATGTTGTTACTATTTTGTATATTACTCTATAGTCATGGGCTGGTGACCCCTTTGTCTGTTACCAGTACATACCAGTATTTCTTGTCCTGCTCTGTTCCTGTGTAGGTTTGTCTGTGCCAGTCAGTCTGGACCCTCCATCTCCCAGTCCCTCCTATCTTTCTCCTAATTGAATGCTACTCAGCAGCCGCCTCCCATAGATACACCCACAGGGTGGGCAATCCAAACCTACACATTTCCCTGCTTCCTGATTGGCTCCTCATGGACCAATTAGCAACATGCCTACGTAGACTCTTCTCTTATTGGTGGGTTCTAAATCAGACAGGGAATTTGAAATATAGGGTCTGTTTTGGTATTCTCAGTCCGGGGTCTGTACCAGACTGAGCTTACTTTATGTGGATGTGTTTATTTACTTTGTATTTTGGAAATATAATTTCCATATATTATTTTGATTTGGTGATGTTACCAATATTAGGAGATATTTCCCAAACACAAACTCTCTTTTAAGTGAGCAAATAAATAATCTGAAAATTTGAATGAGTCATTAATACAAAAAAATCAATACTTAGTATTTCATTTATTTTCTAACATTGGATACTTAGCTCTCGGCCAAGTGGTTTGTTTCCACCCCTGTTAGATCATCTGGGGAGTGAGGAGGAAGTACTAAATTATCAGACACAAGTTTGTGCTGGACATTCGCTGTGTTAAAGTGGTTTCCCTGATTTTAACTTGTGTTTTACAAATATGCAAGTGCTAATTATTCTTGAAGTTTGCCTTGGGGTTTGCCATTTGCTTCTCTCCATCTCCTCTTAGGTGGTCAGGGTGTAGTAGAAGGTGTGCCTGAATGGCTATCTTTATAGGAGTCATTATCTGCCCCTTTTCCTTCATTAATCACTATAAACAAAAAAGCCTGTTTTTAACTAGAAATGTTAGGAAGTTCATAAGGCCAGAAATGCTCTTATGTTCTGGACACCTATTAGGGGTGGATACAAGCAATGTTCACTAATCGTCATATCCTCTCCATTTAACAGCTCGACCTCTGAGACTCAAGATTTCATCACTCACAAGAATTGGTTATAGCTCTTGGAAATAGAAGCGAAAGGAAAAGGTGAAAAAGGAGAAAACAAAACAAAAAATAAAGAGGAACAGAAAAAGGAGAAAAAGCGAGAGGGGGGAAACACGTCAAAGGGGGGAGGGGCTGGGGGCTCCACAAGACGTAACACAAAGGGCATCCAAGATTACGGTACATCAAAACCCAACATGCAATCTTCTCAGCAATCTTCTGCAAATGTTGGGCACTCTCTGAATACAAATATGGAGATAACTTCTCTAAGCATGAAAGTGGACATTCAAGAGCTAAAAGAGATGATTCAGATCTGAAATTAAAGCTGAAGTGCAAAAGGTAGCAATTTATCTGTCTGCAGATATTAAGGCAATGGACTCCAAAGTCATCCAATTAGAGGAGAAATACAATAATCTACTTAAGGAGCATGAGGCGGGAGAAGTGGCTATGTAATGGAGGAGCAGAGACACCACCAGTCCCTCCAAGAATATCTGCAGAATAGATCTAGGAAGCAAAATGTGCGAATCTGTAATTTTCTTGCGTCTTTTCGGATCTTCCAGTATACATGAAGGAGCTTTGTGGGCTCTTTTACCTAACTTAGAGGAGGAAGACTTCAGGTTTGACAGAATACACAGACCCCTGGACAGAAAGCAATCTCCTACAGAAAGGCGAGGAGACGTTATTAGATGTCACTACTTCTCCACAAAGGACTTGTTTATGAGGGGGACCAGGGCAGGAATCCCTGAGATCAGGAGCATCACTACAAGCATATTGTCTGACCTGTCTGTGGATACCCTTTATAAATAAAGATCTCTACATCCCCTATTGAAGGCCCTGATGGTTCACCATTATATCTACACATGGGATTTCCCTTCAGGTTAAATAAAGATAAAGATGGAAAGCTATACACTATCTGTATGACTGAAGAAGGAGTGGTTCTGGTCCATTCCTGGGACATCTCAATCTCCTAGAAAGTGAAATCAGTTTGGAGACTAAGCATAACAGATATAATATACTTACCCCGAGTTGTCATAAATATGGTCCCTTAATTTGAATTTCCAAATAGTTTATTGCTTCTGGTTGTTCTTTACTTGGTTACTATTTGCAGGATCTACAACCTAGGAAGGGGTCCTAGTTATAACAATAATATTTTATGCTCTGCTTTTTCTCCTATGAGACCTTTGATAAGTCTATACTTTGCTGTATATTACAGGTGTGGGACCTTGGTAATGCTGTCATGGCTTCAATGAGACCTCATATTGAAAGCTATTTGTTATTATGTTATCTATTTGCTCTCAGGAAAACTAATAAGGCAGTTGTAACTTAAGATGGAGAACCATTTAAAGCTCCTTTTTTCATGGGGCAGACTCTTCCCTGTTAGTATTGCTAAGTCCAATCCTCACAATGTTTTTGGATATCTCTAGGAGTTATATATAAATGTACGTATGTATATTTGTAACCTGGCAGGTTTGACATAAGGTTATTACTTACGTTGTCCACATGGGACTTTGTCCCTAGTATTAATACTTGTAATGCCACTATGAATCCTCTTGTTCATGCCCAGCCCCTGATAAGATGCTTATCTAGTAGTTTAGTCCGGCCATCCATGATTATATCTGGTCCTTTTGATACATTGCGGCACAACTTTACACTTAGAGGACAGCTTCTGCTCTCCTTTGTATTTTTGGTTTTACATTTTCTAATACTTTTGATAGTTCGCGAGCGAGATAACTCAGAATATAAATAGTTGGCTGCTTTGCATACAATATTCTTAGTTTTGTGCTTATGTTATATCTCAACCAGGCAGCTTGAAGCTCTGGCTGGTACATTTCCTGTGTTTTATGTTATTTTGTATCCCCCCCCCCCCCCCATTAGCCTCTTCCCTCTCCATATCCCTTCTTGTACCCAACAGGATACAATACCCATATTGCAGCATATTGCTTTAGGACTCAAGTTCTGCTCTGAAGGCAAGTAACTGACGGTCACAGCAACTCGTGAGTCATGAGTCTCATTGTTTCCAACAATGCCCAGGGCCTGAATGAGCCGGTAAAGAGGGGGATTGCTCTCAAGGAATATCACCGGTTGGGGCCAACATCATTTTTTTGCAGGAAACAAACTTTAGAAGGAATTTGGTCCTGAAATATTGGGGGAGGGGGTACATTTTTCTCAGATTTTTCATGGTACCTTAACTGATAAAAACATAAAGACAATGAGGGAAGTTATATTTTAGTGCAAGGGTCCATCAATGAAAGACAAGTTGCATTGTTACATATATATATGCCCCAAATTTGTGTCAATCGGCCTTCTTCCACAGAATTTCCAACTTAATGGTTTCCTGGCAGACATCTACATGGGTGGTTGGAGGAGACATGAATGCAGTTATAGACACCATGAAGGATACGACTAGGGCTGTCTTTTCTCCTCTGGTCCCAACAGCAATGAGAGCACTTAAATCTTTACTCAAAAAACATTTCTTATTTGACGTCTGGAGAGATCTAAATCGAACTGAAAACAATTATACATTCTATTCATTCCTATCACATAAATAGTTGTGAGCGATGCGGGTGAAGCGAGGGCCGCATCTGCAGGTAAGGAGCGCTTGCAGTTGTGGGGATGAGCGCCATAGGCCCTCATCCCTATGACCCTGTACGATTTAGACAGTGTGCGCCAAAGGCGCTCATTGCGCTGGAGGCACTCATCCCTGCAACCCCGCATGACTTAGGCAGTGAACGCAGAAGGCACTCACTGCGCTGGTGGAGATGAGCGCTATAGGCCCTTATCCCTACGACCGCGGCACTACAGATCAACACAAGTCACAATGCGACACCAGTAGCAGTTTGAAAAAATTGCGTGGAAAATTTACAACCCATAAAAAATCAGAGGTCGAAAAAATACGACGTTAACGGCCAAACCGCGCACATCTAAAATAAATAAATAAAATAAAACAGTCATAAAAAAAATCATACACAGCAAGGGGAACAGCCAAGACGTCTGGGACTGAGGTTGCATGCAAATTTAAACTGAATTTGCTGCATTTCGGCACTCGAAAATCGCCTCAGCAACAAAAAAATGGAGGCCCAAAAAAAATAAAACAAAGCTACCCGACCCCTAACCACGCAAAACACCGCCAAGCACATAAGACTTTTACCCAGGAACGTACAAGGTACAAAATACACTATTAGGAAGGACGGAAAATGCTCCAGAGCCGCGTAACACATAGACAATCGGCGCCATTTTACAACACTAACTTGCAACTAATAACATTACCTTTCTAAAATGCTGCCTTACCCAACTAAACAAACGGTTTCCCCTCGCGCACGCAGCATATTTACACTGCACACTTGTCACATTGCTTTCTCCTTGGGTCAGCAACAGTCCAAATGTACATTGTATGCTGCAGGAAAATCAAAAGGGATTGTTAGCTCTTCAGCATACTGATTGCTGGATATATTACTTAGAAATAGGTAAAGTATATTTATTTATTATTTAATTAATTATTATTAATATATATATATATATATATATATATATATATATATAACAAATATAAAAATAGCAGAGGAGAGGCTCGCAATGAGCGCTGAGTTTATTCAGGGGAGCAAAAGTACACAAGGGGAGAGGCTCCAAAGAGCACCAAAGGACCAAAAGCATTACATTGTGCAGCAAATGGCATTACCTGCCTTACAATTTTAGGACCGTCATTTTTTGACGGGCAAATCGCTAGTCCAATATATATTTCACTCAAATAGATAAATGGCTAATAAACTCCTTTATTGCCCCCATTATGGAAGAAGAAATTACAATAGCAATTAAATCAACTAAAGCTCATTAGGCCCATTGCTTAGATGGTTTACGAATCACTATTTTAAGCAATTATGTTATCATTATTTCATGAATTCCTGAAGGGTGGCTCTGTGGGTAAATGCTCCAGACTCTAATCTCTGGAGCTGCTGGTTCAAGCCCTGAATCGAGCAGTCAGTTCTGTTTGTGATCATTTAGATGGATGTCCTGACAGTGCTGCAAAGGTAATCAATCAGCTATGGGGGTCTTCAGGGTGTAAACAAAATGGGCAGTTGTAACACTCCTCATCCAAGATAACTTTCTATGATTTATAAATGAAAGAAGGTAAGTAATTGTAATATAGATTTCAGAAACTACAGGTATAATATGAGGATTTTCTGGAAGGATTACATTCTTGTTCTTACCTCCTCTGCAGTCTCACATCACTATGACTATCTCTTCTGCAGTCTCACTTCTCTATACATATATCCTCTGATACACAGAGGCTCTGAGGTCAGCACTGATCACTCTCTAATTAATATACAGATAAAACATGGCAGATGTCATAGAGATTGTGATGTCATCATGATTCTGAAGACTACAAGCCCACTATCCCAGGGGCCATTGGCTGGTCTCCTTCAGTCCCTAGTAACCAGTACTGATACTTTATTGGATCAAAAAGGATTCCTGAAGGGAAATTGGATCTTATAAGGTGCTGGATGGTGTCAATTTCTTGAGGTGAGTTTAAAGGGTTGAAGGTTATATAGTTACTAGTATCTTGCCCAGCAAACATTACGGGATAATATGTTTTTAATAATAATGCTTTTGTTTTTGCATATGACTTTGATTTACATAATCCATGAGTTAATGCACCTATATAATGGAGCAGATAAAGACATGATGTAAGCGCTATGTGCGTTACTAGTTGCATCTATTGTATGGAGTGGTACTTTACAATTTTTTATTCATTTGATTGTGGTTTCTGTGGTGTAATAACCACATGTGACTCTAGTAGGTGCTATGCATCATTATTATTATACATTACATTATTATTTATAAATTATTTCATTGACCCCTTTAGGTTTATCCCTTTTTTCCAACTTCTTGTCCTCTCAGGTCTGCCCACACCACATACATGATATTAATGTGCAATCTCATCAAGCATTGGATGATACCAAAACATTTCAGTGACACAAATGTGGTTTACAAGTGATCATATATCTTAATATTTCCAAAATGAGTTCAAACAGTTTTTGAAAGGTTATCATCACTATTTTCTAGTGCATGGGTGAATAAGATCATTGCTGATTATTGGGAGTTAATACTTTGATATATATATATATATATATATATATATATATATATATATATATATAGTGCCACTGAAGCGTTGTTAATCATATCACATGTCTAATTAATAATTAATTGATACATTAAGACGAGCACTACATGTCACATGATCACTATTGGTATACATATTGCCAAAAGAACAACAGTAATGGTGTGGGACTTTCCAGATGTACCCATGACTCTCCTTGATGGAGGTAAGATTCCTGGTGCTCTGTGTGCCTCTCCACAGCCTACTGTTTGTTGGTCTTTGTGAACAGCTTCAGGACATTACTGTAATCCTCCTTGTCACGATTTGTCCCTATATGGCCATGTCCATGTGTGTATAACATCCTGTTCCTTACAAGCTCCATGTGAAGATCCAGTGACCTGTGCTATTTGTTGATCCACATGTGGCGGTCACCTCCCTCTTGAATCCACCCTAAGTCTGTCGGGGTAGCTCTCTTGCAATGATTTTGTGAGGGGTGAATATAAAACATATCGAGATTTACTTTGCTCTTAAAGATATAGGGAAACATAATTAGGGCTATTGGTTTGTAAGGTGAATCAGAAAGGCTGACTGAAAGCTAAATGTTACAAAATGTTATTTTACTGTCAGGCATGTTTTTAAAGTTTGTAATATTTAGCTATCAAAAAGAGTAGAGGTGCTAATCTAAGAATGAATTTGTCCTATGCGTCTGGTTTTAGTCACTTGTGGCCTTCCCAGGGAGAAATATCCTGTACTATATGAGTTTGAGTGATCCAGCCCCGAAATACCAGGCAATTCTACCCTGAACAGGCTGGCAGTCAGCCTTTCTGATCCCCTCACAATCCAGATATTTTGTTAATAACCAACATTAGACATCTGCAGATGGCTGCACCAAAACATTGGCCCTAATTTCTCAATGACAATAATCTGTAATTTAAAAAAATATATAATATTGGGTTGTAGGTGGATCAGAAAGGCTTACTGACAGCTCAGAATGACAAACTGGGTAATGGGCTAAATGATCCTACAATATTATAATTATTCTTTATTGTAGATTTTAATTTTCTTTCCTAAAAAACGTATACTCATCAGCTTTCCATTAGACCCACTAAAAGTACTGGTAGTTTTAGCTGCCTCATTCCCACAGTGCACATAAAAGCCTATTCCACATTCATTCTCTTCCCACCTCATAAGGAAGTAGATCAGCAGAAACCATAATGGTGACCTCACTGCAGTATAAATGTATATAATAGTATAACTACAGGACTGCAGTGGCCCTGTAACCATTTAGAGGCTGGTTTAGCCACTCTGGCCGTGTCCTGACCATGCAGACATTATATAGTTACTGTTACACGCGGTGACAATGACCACCAGGTTACACAATACCAGGTAAATACAGATATAAATGTCATGTTTAGTGATAGTATTAACACTGATCTTCACTTCTGTAACTGGAAGTTAATCGGCTGGAATTGTCCTCTAGAGATGAACATGATATAGAATAAAGAAAAAAGCACAAGAGATATGGCGGCTCTGCACTAGACTTAGTGATGATCTATTATCCTCTGGGCTGGGCCCTGTCCTGTGTAATATGTGTAAGCAGGTCTGTATCATTAGTATCTTTACTAGTAAATGTATAATCGCTGGGAAGTAATTAAAGTAATTAACAGGCAGCTGTACAGCCAAGGCCAGCTAGTGGGATGTTTGTCTGTGTATAAATAAAGATTTTGTAGTTTTGATGAATTGTAGTCCTTTATCTGCCTGTGATACCTCAGCTCCAGCTGTCAGCCATCTTGTATTATATAACGTGTCTCTGTACCTCATATAAGTCACACTGGTGAGTTCTGTCACATTTATACAGATTTCTCCATCACATTTACACAGACAGTTTATAGTATAGATCTGTGTTGTGTATAAATCAGATCTGTGTCACACAATAAGTGCAGTTTAGATGGCGATTTCTTTTCTTTCCTCCTCACAAATAAAGCTCAACATCTCATGACTTAAATGTGATATTATATGTCATATGTAATATATAAACAGTGCAATTAGGCAAATTACACCAGATGATTCATTCATTTAATTACTTTTATTAAGAACTTCACCTAAAAATGTGCAACATGTTGGAATAGAAATAGATCACCATCTGGACTCTGATTTATTACTTGTATTTGTATTTATGCTGCTGTGGAATCAGCCATTTTGTGTTCAGTCAGCCATTTTGTGTTCAGTCAGCCATTTTGTGTTCAGTAGCTCAGCTGCCTGTGGTGTGAGCAGACTATGAATACACAGGAAGTTTGTTTCTGCAAAGTGAGTAAGGGGCAGTAACTACAGCCAGAGCCCCCAGCAGCATTAATGGGAAGCTCATTAGTTTACACACCTTAGGAAGTAACATGCAGCAGCAGGCAAGAACACAACATGGGAACTATGGGAAGTGAAACCACTGTTAGACATGAAAGAAACACTCTAATCTCATGTTATATATATATATAAAATGAAATGATGAGGTGTGAGTGACAGATTTAAGCACCTGAGAGGGGCAGTTGGGGGCGGGACTAGAATGTTGATGCAGTTTGAAGTTACTGGTCACTCATTCCTGGCACCATTTTGTGTCTCAGTATAAATGATTTTCTGTTAGTATTGGCTGCTATTAATCATTTCATGCTACTCCACAGTAAGAGTTAAATCGTCACAATGGAGGTTCCCATAAGATATAGATTAATACTATAGGCATAACAAAGTACTTTATCACTTGTGTAATATTGTATTTTCTACTTCCAAGATCCCGTCTGTACCCCACTGATACTATGAGCCCCTTTGCTGCCAGACCTCATCTTGTTACTCTGCACCCGGCAGTTCCTGTCACAATATTTCAGGAGTCATTCTAGATAATGGAGGTAAGTGATACTACTGTGCATTTGTACGTGATTTATTGTTAGGTTTTAATGTGTTATTACAGTAGTCAGTGTTGTATTTAAAGGGCCACCTAATTCAGAACAATTTATACCAAATCATAGTAAAGCATGATAAAATATGTTTTGATATACTGTATATACTCGAGTATAAGCCGACCCGAGTATAAGCCGAGGCACCTATTTTACCATAAAATACTGGGAAAAATGAGTGACTCGAGTATAAGCCGAGGGTGGCAAATGTGCTGCCCCCTGTGTCCCTCTTGTGCCCTCTGTGTCCCCCTTTTTTTGTGCCCTTTTTTTGTGTCCCCCTCTCTCTCCCCTTTGTCTCTTTTCCCCTCTCCCTCCCCTGTGTCTCTTCACCCCCTCCTCCCTCCTCAACCCCCTACCTCAACCCCCTCCTCATTCTCAACCTCCCCCCTCAACCCCCCTCCTCATTCTCAACTTGCCTCCTCAACCGATTTTGCAGACATGATCTAGGAGCTTTTGTTGGTGGATGAGCTCCATCAGGTGGAGGAAAGTATGGAAACACAGGAAGAGGTTACAGAACCTGACCCAAGGCCAGTTCCAGAGATGGAGCTTACTGCAGAGGAGGAGGATGAGGTATTCCAGAGATTACAGGGGTGGAGGTCTGTCATTCCAGAGGCACAAGTGATGGCCGTCCGGACCCAACTAAGTTGTGAGGTACGGCTACAAAACAGAAAAGAGACTATCCATTCCTCTCAAGGATCCAAGGAGGGAAAAGATATAGGGGCAGCCAGACCAAAAATGGCATACAGCAGTGTCAAGCACTTCTGTGATAAGAAAGGGGCCATTGGTGGTTTCCTACAGGACTATGAACATCTGTGTGACTTGCATCAAGTGCCAGAGAAGGAGTGGATTACACTGATGGCTAAGTGGGAGAGCTAGTGAGGCATTCAGGGCAATTTCCAAGGAGCAGAAGACCTATGCTGAGGCCCCTGGAGAGTGTTGCTAAACAGGTATGCTGTTACCCCTGAGACTTACCTGCACAAATTCTTAATGTACACCAAGGGCCCCGGGGACACCTACTCTGAAGTGATGTGTCGGATGAGGCATGCCTGCCTCAGTTGGTGGAAAGGGAAGGGGGCAACCACATTTGAGGAAATTTTGGATGTGGTCCTCATTGAACAATTGTATTTAATTTGTCCTGAGGGACTGAGAGCATGGGTACAAGATTGAGACCTCACTACAGGGGAGAAGGCTGCCCACCTAGCTGATCATTTTGGGGCTACCAGGGGTGAGACCAGGAATAGGGGCCCCAACAACACTAACTAAGGGGGACCCCCAGTCCAAGCACCATTCCCCGGCCGCCCTGTAGCCAACCGCTCTAACCCTGCCCCTTTCCAAGATGACAGCCAACCTCAGGTGACCACTGGAGTGGCCCCACATCCCACAGTGCTTACCAGCTCTTGTCCTGTCACTCTGAACACAAGGGGCGGGGGGGGGTGCTATGGTTGTCATCAACCAGGGCACATGAAAAGAGAATGCCCCAATGTGCCGCTCAGGGAAAACAGACATTCCACTAAGCCTGTCTACTATCTGGGGAGTGAAATGTGGACCTTGAGGAGTCTGGAGTGATCCAGACCAGACCCAGAGAGGGGGATTTCTATCACCCCATCCATGCTGTGCAAACCAGTTCAGATGGCAACAGGAACCAGCATTTCCAAAAGGTTTTGGTCCAGGGAAAGGAGGCAAGGGGATTTTGAGATACAGGAGCTGCAGTGACTGTGGTCCATCTGGAAATAGTACCACACACAGACATGCTCCCTAAGATCATGGAGGTCATGGTGGCTGGAGGTCAAAATATTTCCATCCCAGTCACCCGCTTGCATTTGGATTGGGGCACTAGGAAAGGAGTTTGTGAAGTGGGAGTTATGCATGGGCTCCCAGCTGAGGTTTTGTTGGGCAATGATTTGGGGCATCTAGAGAGCCGGGATGTCACTGTTGTGACCAGATTGCAAGCTGCCAAGGTCACCAGGGATGGTCTAAACGCCGAGGATGAGACTGGGTACCTGGAAACTGGGGTAAGTCCATTACCTGCTGGGAAACTGGGTCTGGGTTTGGCTACTGTAGGAGAAGTGAAGGTACCCTTGGCTGGGGCTAGGCAAAGGGCTGACAAGCGAAAGAAGGGTCCTGAGGGAGATGAGTATGTGTGGGAAGAAGGATTGCTGTACAGAATTACCTCTGAACATGAGGGAGATGGGATGAGAGAGGTAAAGAAGCAGATGGTTGTTCTCCAAAAGTTTAGAGGGAGATTGCTAGAGATAGCTCACAAGGCTGGACACATGGGGGTGAAGAAGACACGTTTTCTCCTTACCAGGTTGTTCTACTGGCCGGGGTGAACAGGGATGTTAATACTTACTGTAGCTCCTGTGATGCCTGCCAGCGACATGGCCGCTCCGTTTCATAGAGTGGCTATTGACCTGATAGGACCCAGCAAGACTGGGAAGCAGTTCATTCTGACCATAGAAGACTATGCCACCTGATATCCTGAAGCTGTTCCCTTGTCTAAGATTTTGGCTACCAAGGTAACAGAGGCTTTATTGGTTTTTTTTCTCCCGAATGGGGTTCCCTAAAGACATCCTGTCTGACCGGGGTACCCAGTTTATGGCTACAGTAACCCAACAATTATGGAAGTTATGTGGTATCAAACACCTGAGTTCCTCTCCATACATCCCCAGGCCAATGGCCTTTGTGAGAGGTTCAATTGTACCCTTAAGAAAATGCTCTGTACTTTCACAGAGCAAGAGAAGGATTGGGAGTGTCTACTTCCCTACCTTCTCCTTGCCTACCGGGAACTACCACGGGAGTCCACGGGGTTCTCTCCCTTTGAACTCCTTTACGGTAGACAGTTAAGGGGACCTTTGAACGTGATCAGAGAAGCATGGGAAGGTGACTATGGGCAACACCAGGTTTCGTTAGCCTGATATGTCCTAGCTTTCAGGGAGAAACTAGCCATGTTAACTGGCTTGGTTAGGGACCACATGCAAGTGGCCCAAGCCAAGAAATACTATGATAGGGGAACCAAGGAGAGGGGACTGGAGGTAGGACAAGAGATTTTGATGTTAGTCCCACATCCCCAGGATAAGCTCAAGGCAATGTGGGAAGGGCCCTACCCAATTACTAAGAAATTGAACCTCCATACATATGTGGTAATGGTAGACCCGAGAGAAAGGTCACAAGGGTGGCCCACATAAACAGGCTGAAATAATACCAGTGACGCCCCCAACATTTGCTAGCTAATTGTCTGCCTACCGGCAGTGACCCAGAGGTAGGAGTCCTACCTGACCTGTTAGCCCCATCTGGGATTAACAATCAGATGGAGGTGGTAGGACAGTTCTTAAATTTAATTGCAGCCCTCCAAAGGTAGCTGGTGGAAATCCTGGCCCCCTACCAAGCCCTATTCTCTAGATTGACTATTCCCCCCAAAAAATGTCAGTGGGCCAGGGCTGAAGTACAGTATTTAGGTCATTGGGTGGGCAGTGGGCGGATTAGGCCAGAACCAGCCAAGGTATAGGGGATAGCTGCATGGCCCACCCTAAAACTAAGAAACAGATAATGGCTTTCCTGGGGACCACGGGTTATTACAGAAAATGTACCCCTGACCGACTCGACAAAGACGAGGATGCCCAGGATGGCGGACTGGATCCCTGCTTGTGAGGTTGCCTTCCGGGCCTTGAAGGATGCTCTCCTGTATTAGCTGCTCCCGACTATCAACGGCCCTTTATTGTACAAACAGATGCTTCCATGTATGGACTGGGGGCCGTGCTAAATCAAAAGGATGAGCAGGGATGTGAGCACCCTATCGCATACCTCAGCCAAAAGCTGCTACCCAGGGAGGTGGCATATGCAGCAGTTGAAAAGGAGTGCCTGGCTGTGGTATGGGCCCGTAAGAAGCTACAACATTATTTGTATGGGAAAGAATTTACTGTGGTTACTGACCATAATCCCCTGTGTTGGTTATCCAGGGTGGCTGGGGATAATGGTCGTTTACTGAGGTGGAGCTTGGCCTTACAGACTTATAATTTTGCCATTCAACACAGACGAGGAAAGGTCCATCAGAATGCGGATGCACTTTCCAGACAGGAGGACAAGTAAAAGCAGTGTAGCTAAAAAATTATCTGTCAGGATGATCCTCTATGCTACACTAATAAGAAAGGGGGAGAAGCTGTCATAACCAGATAGACAGCTGGACATGGAGCGCATAAAGTACTGTTACGGGTTCTGGGTTAACATGTATGTGTTGGTTTTGATGTACTGTGATCAACCATTTTGTCTAGCTAGGGCCTGTTGACTGGTTCTTGACCCCAAATTACATAAACTCCCCAGATGTCTTGACAACAAGAATTACTAACACTCCTGTCACTTTCCTCTCCACGACCTGAGCAGAGCATAAATGTATTTTGGTCGATAATATGAAAATGTAAGCCGTCTGGACTATTAAGATGATATAGTCGTATATGACGGGCAATTGGAGTGTCCAGGTTATTTTTGATGGATAGTATATGTTCCAAAAATCTTCGTCGGAACTGACGTTCTGTTTTGCCTACAAAAATTAGATTACAGGGGCAAACCATAATATATACTACAAAGGTAGATAGGCAATTAAAAAACTCTTTTAGGGGGTATATCTGGCCTGTTTTTGGATGCACAAATTCCCGTTCTGGTTTAATGAAGGGACAGGCCTTACAGCGTCCGCATCTGAATAATCATTTTGTTGAGAGACAGTTCTTTTTTGGCTGGCTATTTTCATCAAATATATAAATATAAAAGTGGCTGTTGGTCAGCATATTTCCAATATTTTGTCCTCTCTTGTATGTAATTGAGACATGTGTAGGTAGGTGCCTTTGCAGTATAGGATCTTCAATTAAGAAGTTCCAATGTTTTTTTTTTTGTTTTTTTTTTATTCAATCTGGGACATCAACTGGGAAATGAATAAAATATCGCATTTAGGAATAGAATTTACTAGTAAAATGGAAGAAACAATTCAAATACATTTCAAAAAACTTTATAACAAAATTAAAACCCAGTTAGATAACTGGAAATTGAATATGCTATCTTGGTTAGGCAGGATTGCAGCTATAAAAATGTCAATCTTGCCTCAAATTAGCTATCTTTTCAGATGTCTACCTTTGAACATTCCCATCTACATAATTAGAAAACATCAAACTTTAATTGACTCATTTATTTATAATGGGAAAAAACCCAGAATTAAATTAAAAATGGTTAGAAAAAGCTTTATAAAGGGCGGTATTGCAGCCCCATGTATTGAAGACTATTACAATGCTGTAAGACTTTTACACTGTGTAAATTGGTCATCTAAAATAAATAAGAACAGCTGGGTAAACATAGAACAAGATCTGTCCAGTAACTTGGTTTTATCAGAATGGCGTTGGTATGACAAATCATCATGTAAAATTAATAAATTAGCCCCCGCTGTAGTAAAATCCGGATTGGAATTCTGATTTAAGTGGAACAAAAACAGTAACCTTTCTCTATCTCCTTCACCTGGAATGACATTGCTATGGCTGAGTAAGGTTCTTAACCTCCCATTTCTACAGGACTGGAATAGTTGGAATATTCATTTACTGGGGGACCTTTTTGACTCAGGTAAGATGAAATCTTTTGCTGTGTTATGCAGAGAATTGTACCTCCCTTCTCTACTATGTACACTAGAGACTTAACTAAATTTGAAAAACTAGTTCTATTTAATGATGGGAAACATTTAATCTCCAAATGTTTTGATATGATAAAAAAAACAGATTACAGTGGAAAAAACGTCAGCCATGCAGAAATGGGAGACAGATTGTTGTAATTCTATCACAGTAGAAAATTGGTCTAAGGCATTTAATCTCTCTCAGAGAATTATTAAATATCAACCCTATAGAGAAATTTATTTTAAAGTGGTGCAGAGATGGTATTATGTCCCATCAAAAATAGCCCTGATTTATAAAGACCCAGACCTAGGGATATGCTGGAGATTTTGTAACCAACAAGGCTCCCATAAACATATTTGATGGGACTGTGTACACATCAGGAACTTATGGAACTCAGTTTTTGATTATATTTCTAAATGTTGTGATAAGATCATTATTCCTTCATGTGAAATGGCATTGTTACATATTTTTGATGAGTGTTTTAAGTTGGAACAAAAAGCCTTCTTCATTCAAGTATTTCTAGTGGTTAAATGGTTGATAGCTAAACGCTGGAAATTGGAGATAACTCCAACAATGAACAAAGTAATTTCAACGCTTGAAAAAAACAGAGAATTGGAAAAAGATATCTTTGCTTTGGGCATTAGTCTGTCTAAGTGCAATAGTTGGGCGGTTTGGGATAAGTATTTTCATCCATCAACCTAAATAAATACAAACCTTTTTAAGGGGAATGCCATGTAAACAACTAAATCTGTATACCTTTATATGCTACTTGTACTTTTAACTTGTCTGTTTTTGTTTTTTGTATATGTATATCTTTGCTATTTGTATAATTATGTAATGGAATTTGTATTTCTATAAAGAAAAAAAAA
The DNA here is from genome assembly GCA_027410445.1 of Discoglossus pictus. Lineage (NCBI taxonomy): Eukaryota > Metazoa > Chordata > Amphibia > Anura > Alytidae > Discoglossus > Discoglossus pictus. The sequence goes on along the minus strand of CM050170.1, from coordinate 36,200,709 downwards.
AGAGTGCCAATGTTTTTCAAGTATTGATTTAATTTCTTTATGGTTTCTCCCAAACGTCATTATGCAACGGATTATATCAGAATCTATATCCTCTCTCGATTTATAGAGAAGGTCAGATCTTTGACTGAGTAGGGCCCTTTGGTAGGCTTTTTTAAGAGTTTTATTTGGATAACCTTGTTGTCTGAGGCGATAGCGAAGATCTTGTGCTTGGATCTTAAAAGTCTCAATGTCGCTACAGTTACGTCTTATTCGTAAATACTGTCCAGTTGGAGTCCCACATTTTAATGGTCTGGGGGGCTTTGCCAATTTAACAAAACATTGGTTGAGGTAGGTTTTCTATGAACTTTTGTATGGATATTTCCGGTCATATCTTTGTGTATGTCTAGATCCAAAAAGTTTAAATTACTTTGGTTTATTTAATAGGTGAATTTAAGATTTAGCTGATTATTATTGAAATGTTCCACAAAATTCTCAAATTCGATAGTGGTACCAGACCTTATGATTAGTACATCATCGATGTATCTAAACCATTCAAGTACTTTATCGGTAAATTTTTCATTTTCCTCAGTAAAGACTACATTGTGTTCCCAAGAGCCAAGATAAAGGTTGGCATAACTGGGGGCACATGCCGTCCCCATGGCCGTGCCACGTTTCTGTATATATATTTTTCTATCAAATAGAAAGACATTTTTAGTAAGGATGAATTCCAAAATTGTTACAATGAAATGGTTCCATTTCTGTTGTTCTTTTCCTCTAGTGTCAAGGAATGATTTGACTGCTTCTAGACCCAACTTATGAGGGATACTACTGTACAATTGTTTGACGTCTATGCTTGCTAGCATAGACGTGGGAGTGCCATTTAATTAATTGAGATGCTTGTCGTTTGTATCTTTTAAGTAAGATGGTAAGGTGGTTACGATCTCTTTAAGATCTGAGTCGACAAGTTTACTCACTACCTCAGTTATTGTTACCTGATATTATGGGTCTACCCAAGATCGGCTTTCTCTTTTTATGGATCTTGGGGAGGGCATAGAAGGTGGCGATGGTAGATCTTTCTGGACATAGATATCTTAGATTTTGTTCAGTAATTAGTCTATCCTCAACTGCCTGAATTAAGATGGTTCTTTATAGAACATTATGCTGGGATTTTTTTCCAAGATGCTGTAGGTATGTTGATCGCTTAATATCGTCATGCACATCTGTTTATATTCTTGTTTGTGCATAATTACGTCATTGCCGCCTTTGTCTGCATTCTTTATTTCCAGATTGTTGGTTTTTAGTTCTTGTAAGGCTTGTTTTTCCAATTTATTCAGATTTTCGTCTTTTTTTAAAAGGGGCCTGATTTGTTTTCTGATACAGATTCTCTATATCTCTTATTGTCATCTGCAAAGACATTTCTAAATTAGCGAATTGCTTTATGTCCGGGGTAAAGGAGCTTTTTACTTTACATCTTTCAGCAAGAAAGGTGTTATTTATGATAGAATCATCCTGATTCAGCAGTGCTACCAGATTTTTCAGCGTTTGTGTATCTTGTATAGTTAAACCCAAATTCTCCATGCTTCTTTTTTCTTTTTCATAGAAAAACTTTGTAAGTGCTAGCTTACGAACGAATAGGTGGAGGTCCTTTACATTTTCAAATTGACTTGCATTACTTGAGGGGATGAATGAAAGACCTTTAGATAGTACTCTAATTTGGTTCTCGTCCAAACTCTGATTTGTTAGATTGATTATTTTATTGGGATCTGTATTTTCAACAGTTTTCTTTTCAGCTTTTTTGCAATATTCCGTTTTTTTCGGATGTTTATTTCTATCAGCTGAGATATTCATTTTCTTTGTTTTATATATGAGTTCAGGCAGTCTTGTATCGCCATTCATGACGAGATTTGGCATTTGGTAATCTGAACTATCTATAGAAATGGAATTAGGAGTGAGAGTTATTTTCTGTGATAATTCAAAGGAGGTCGGCCTCGTTTGCCCGGATACCAGGTTTGTTGTTTGTACTCTTTTTGGTCTTGCTCCTTGCTTAAAAAATCATTTATATACCGTTGATTTGTTCTAGGTGGTGTTGTGTTTTGTCTAGAGTTATCCGTATAACGTTGGTTTGTTCTCTATCGAGTAGTTATATGTGATCTGATATTATGTTGACGGCGAGGGAAGGTTAACTTCGATCTGCCTTCTTGATCTGAGTACTCAGAGGAGCTGATATCAGTTTGATGCGCTGTAGTTATATTTCTACTTGTTTTCTGAATTTTATAGGCTCTTTTTTCTTCAAAATCCGATTTATCACGGAATCATTTCATGTATTTTCTTTGCGAAAGTTCGTGTTTATATCTTTCTAGTTGTTCGTTTAATTGGATATTGAATGTCTGGAATTCCGTAGCCTCATTGAGTTGCAGAATTTTTGTGTGAGATAGTTGAACTTGGGTATTTAATACCTCTAAGTTGTTTTTTTCTTTTTCCAAGATGAGCATCATCAAATCTTGAGAACATTTGTTAACTATCTCTAACCATTTATTTGAAAATTCAGTATCGATCAGGTGAGCTGATGGTATAATCTGGATTCTTAGGCCTCTTGGTGTAATGTTTTCTTTTTGGTAGTTTTGTATACTGGATATTTCCCATACAGTTCTGAGTTGTTTTTTGAGGAGCTTATGAGATTCTTTAAATATAGTCAAGATGTCAGTATTTACATCAGTTTGGGGGGTAGTAGTATTTTTTAAGAATACCTCATCAGCTTCTTGCTGAAGTTTTTGAAAATTCCAGATATCCATTTTTTCTTTTCTCCCTCTCCGTTTTTTCAAGAGAGAGAGGGGATTATTGGTATAATGTTTTGAGCAATGGAAGATTATTTTTTTTATCCACTTTATACCCAGCTTTCCTATGATTTATGTTTGACATATTATGATATATGCTCTCAACTCTTAGTAGCCATAAGACAGTGCCCCTTCTGTCCAGACATAGGTACTATTTTCAATATGAGCTTCCCTTTTTAGTTGTTTAAAACTCTTATTCTAGCTGGGTATATATCCCTCCTGCATGAGGCATAATATTTATTTAGGCTTTATGTTCTAATAAAATCTCTTTCGTCTCTTTTGTTCTAATTAAATAAACACGTGTTCATGCACCAGGAGATTTTTTTTAAATTGTGTTAAATATATATATATATATATATATATTTATATATATATATATATGTATTTATATATATATATATATATATATATATATATATATATACATACACATCACATATTATAATTGTCCTGCTACGAATCGTCGTCACGCTGTTTGCGTGGTCCGTACGATTTAGCGGGCTTAGCGATGAGCGGCGCAGGCGCTCATCAACCGTTAAACCGTAGTACTTTGTTAATGAGCGCCGCAGGCGATCATTGCAGGCGAGCCTCGCGTAGCGAGGCGAGCCGTTAAACCCTAGCACTTTGGCAATGAGCGCCACAGGCGCTCATTGCAGACGAGCCTCGCGTAGAAGACAATGTCCTCCCTATAGATATATTTATATAAATATATATATATCAAGTCATTACATTACACGTTTAGGAGAACACGTCTTATTACATGGATCCTTTTATTATGTGTCTGCTATTTGTATCTCTGACTCATTAGAGTCTGGGTCTGGTCATGTAACAAATCCCAGTGTGTGACCATAAAGACGTGTAACAAATTCCAGCATGTGACTTTCTCATCTTTATTTGTACTGACCATAAAGACATGTAACAAATTCCAGCGTGTGACAGTCTCATGTTTATTTGTACAGACCATAAAGACATGTAACAAATCCCAGTGTGTGACCGTCTCATGTTTATTTGTACAGACATTGACAAAGTGACACCATCAGTTCTCTCAGAGTCTGACCAGGAAGAAGAGAAAAATATGAGGAGTCCCCGGGAGATTAAAGAGGAGGAAATTCCTGTAAATATCAGTGAAGGTGAGTAATATCTTATGGACAATTATCACTTACTTCAGTCCTTATTGGGGTGTATTTATCCTTCATCTCTCACCCAAGAAGTTTTAGAAGCACCGCATCTCACGATAAAGGTGATTTAAATAGATTTTAAGACACAAACACCACATTGATAGTAAATAATTACAATGGTGAAAGTCTATAATCTGTTTATCTATATCTGTAGGACCTTTAGATGTGAATCCTCCAGTTGTCCCCAAGGTTGAAAAAGAAGAGCTGCATATAAGAGATCAGCAGCAGGTGAAGGAGGAGGAGAGTCCTGGGAATATCAGGGAAGGTAAGAAATTATTACACAATAAGAACATTAACAACAAATTCTGTAAAGTCACACTGGCACCATAACAATACATTTATTTTATCTTAAAGAGGATTAAAAATTGTTTATACATTGCAATAGCTATTTATCTCTATAGTACATATTTCTTGAGATATACAGCATTGTTTGTGCAGCTTAGTATTGTAATGTATGGCTCAGAGAGCTTGATAAGGTTATGTCTAACACATCCACAGCAAACGTACAGGATAAATGGATTAATAATATTGTTCATTGTATTCAATCGGTTTATTGTTTTTTTTATATACAGAGATTCTCACATTAGTTATAAACTGATAATTATAATAATAAGTATAGAACTGGTGTGCACCGGATCACACTGCATTCTATAGACATTCAGACATCTGTTACCTCATTTTCATATAATTAGAAAAAAATGTTGTATGTTCATAAGGAATTACATAACTTCCACTAAATTAATAGACTAAACTAAATAATTTTCAACCAAATTTACCCTTTATCAACTGCAAATTAGACTCAGTACTATATAAATAATTATTGTAACTTTAATAGACATATATACTAACAAATTATTTCCATTTAGAAGTATGTTAAAGCTGTTACAATTTACTCCTGGTGCTTTTGTTTCCAACAGAAGGAGCCGAGATTTGGAATACCCTTGGAGAAGACCACACTTCTCACACTGGAGAAAAACCATTTTCATGTACTGAATGTGGGAAATTTTTCATTCGGGCCTCAGTTCTTAACAGCCATAAGATGACTCATACAGGAGAAAAACCTTTTCCATGTTCTGAATGTGGGAAATGTTTCAGTCAGCTCTCATATCTTAATAGTCATAAGAGGATGCATACAGGAGAAAAACCTTTTCCATGTTCTGAATGTGGGAAATGTTTCAGCCAGCTCTCAAATCTTAATAGCCATAAGATGACTCATACAGGAGAAAAACCTTTTCCATGTTCTGAATGTAGGAAATGTTTCAGTCAGATCTCAGCTCTTACTAAACATAAGATGATTCATACAGGAGAAAAACCCTTTCCATGTCCTGAATGTGGGAAAAGTTTCAGTCAGCTCTCAAATCTTAATAACCATAGGAAGACTCATACAGGAGAAAAACCTTTTCCATGTCCTGAATGTGGGACATGTTTCCGTAATCCCTCAACTCTTAGTAGCCATAAGAGGACTCATACAGGAGAAAAACCTTTTCCATGTTCTGAATGTAGGAAATGTTTTAGTCAGCTCTCAACTCTTAGTAGCCATAAGAGGACTCATACAGGAGAAAAACCTTTTCCATGTTCTGAATGTGGGAAATGTTTCAGTCAGCTCTCACATCTTAATAGTCATAAGAGGACTCATACAGGAGAAAAACCTTTTCCATGTTCTGAATGTGGGAAATGTTTCAGCCAGCAATCATATCTTAATAGCCATAAGATGATTCACACAGGAGAAAAACCTTTTGCATGTTCTGAATGTGGGAAAGGTTTCAGTCAGAGCTCAGCTCTTACTAAACATAAGATGACTCATACAGGAGAAAAACCCTTTCCATGTTCTGAATGTGGGAAAAGTTTCAGTCAGCTCTCAAATCTTAATAACCATAGGAAGACTCATACAGGAGAAAAACCTTTTCCATGTTCTGAATGTGGGAAATGTTTCAGTCATCTCTCATCTCTTAATAAACATAAGAGAACTCATACAGGAGAAAAACCCTTTGCATGTTCTGAATGTGGGAAATGTTTTAGTCTGGCCTCAAATCTCAAGCAACATATGAGAACTCACACAGGATAAACATCATTCGCATGTTCTGAAATTTACACAAGAGAAAAATGTGTTTCAGTCAGATTTGAAATGACACAAAAAACTCACATAGGATAAAGATCAGTTGTATGTATGAAATGTGTGGAATGTTTAATATGAGTCCGCCATTACACATCAACATGACATATTATGAAATTCTACTAAGATCATAAAAATGCAGAGCTGTAAAGCATGTTAACAAAACTTTTCAACAGTGCTGTTCTTTTAGTAAGTTCTACTAGTGTATCAGCTTGTATTATTACATTACACACTATGCGGCTGCACTAGTTCTGTGCATCGCCGCTATCTGCTTGGTTACTAATAACCTTTTGATTAAAGGGATATATTTGTAAGTTTCCTGGGTTATTACTTTTCTGCACTCTATAAACAAAACGCAGCCTATATGTATGCAGCACATCTCATAAAACGTTTTATTAATATCTAAAAATCTTTCTAATGATTATGTTAACATCCTCGGACCCCCCCCCCCCCCCTCTAATCAGCATGCAGTATTAGGGGATTCATTTAACCCATTATTCACCCGCTATTGCTTCCTCAGCCAATCTCATTGCAGCTTCCTGTCTGATGTGTGCTATATGCTGCTGCTGACATAGTGCCTCACTACATATTCCAGGCTGCTTTGCAAGACAGAAAGGAACCCCCGAGTTTGTTCAAATGTTTCAGCTAACCTGATTGGCCAAAATAAATTATTTAAATGTTATGCTAATTTAGCCTGGTTTTGGAGGGTGTTAACCCTAATTTGCAACTGTCAGAAATAACAAAACATTTTGCTAATTTCAAGGTAAGTATTTAAATGTTTATTTTTGCGATTCTTTTCATGTAAAACATGTTTTCATACACTAACTTAATTCTCCTCTATCAGATGCATTCATAATTCAGTAAACTTACATATCCCTTTAAGGGACCCTGAACTTATGGACTTTGCTCTACACCATCATGCTGAACACTCATGGTCAATTTATGGACCTGTAAACTAAGTTATATATATTTTTTATATAATCTTTATATGTTATTCAACCTTAGTAGCCCCTCCAGTTAATTTTCTTGTTTTCTTTGTGCTTTTGTTGCTTCAAACAAAGCATTGAGTACTAAGCTGTAAAAGACAAAATCTATGCTCTTAGGTTCTGAAAGGCTCATAAATGTCAAGCTGTCTACAAAAGTATCCTCTGTTTATAAGTTATACTAATGTGTTTAGTATGATACATCTTTATGTTACAGATGTTTTAAATAATTAAAGTGATTGATGAGCTCATTGTCAATAATATTTTTTTTGAATAAATATAGGGTGCTGATACTTTATAATGGGTTGAACAGACATCTGCACTAAAAGTAATTTTCTTAAAATGTGAAATAGCTACAGCTAAAGCTATCTTTTTTTAATTGATTAAGAATTTTACTTGGATATTGCTTGATTATCCATCACCCTCATTGTCATGATTTGGGTTCAGTAATTGTTGTTATGTAATATGTGTTAAGTTGATTACCCTATGTTATATTAATTACAGTATGTTATGTTGCTTTCCTATGTGTGATTGACTTGTTGATGTGTGATTCTGTATGCTGCACATTTGGTTCATAAAGTGTTAAATATTTTAGAATGTTGTGTTGTCTGTCTGTATCTTTCAGTGAAAGCAGTTAGGCAGAGCAGTTAGGCAGTTGAGAGGTTCAGTTGAGATTAAGAGTTACTGTGTCTCTGAGGAAAAGCCAGTTCTCAATGCAGTATATGAAGTTTCCACAGAAATAAAAACAGTTCCTGATGTTTGTATAATGCTGAGCCTGTGTTCATATTTTTTAATGCTGCATCTAATGTAAGAGACATCAGCTGTCTTGGTGAAGGGATAAAAATAATCTGAAAAGATCTGCTGGGTAAGTTTCACCATAATAGCCTTATCAAGCCCAACTGAAGAAGCAGATAATAACATCTCGTGGCAGCGGCTGGATTCATCAACTATCCAAAACAGCAACCGTTATGGCACATGGAAACTTATCCAAGATAGAAATCAAGTACTTTTAGAGGCTTGGAGGAGATGCAGAGACAGACAAGCGATTTACCCAGTACTATCAGACCAGATCCCTGATTTCCTACAGAGCAGATGTTATTCAGGAGAAAAGGGGCCAGATCACAGGGATAATTTCTGATTACAAACATGATAAACACCTCCCGTCATAATGAAACTCACCATGCACATGTGCCCCAAACAGAGCATAAACTTTATTTTGCAGTACACATAATTTATATAGTGTTTGCCCTTGTGGTAAACACAAGTTTCACACTATTTGCCTCCTTTGAACTACCCCGCATGGGCCAGATCTGTCTCCAAGGAATTCGTACCAGCTTGTCTCCTCCACTAAGATGCAGAGCGGTGATCTGGCCCCAGCAGAAGCTGATTAGGTACTGGCACTACTGGAGACAGAGTATCTGAGTGATGGATTTGGGTGTAACCCATGTGGGGAATCAAGGACCTGGAGGGTGAACATTTTGTTTTTTCTGAGAACTGTCTCTGTGATATTCAGGGGACTCAGCACAGGATAGTGGGGCTGGTTAATGGTCTCGGGGTACCTCCTGAATGCAGTGAGAGTAGTGGTAAGACTTTGTGAGTTCAATGGAAATTGACTGCATTAATGTAGAGTGACCTTGACTGTTCACTCAATGACCCCTCTGATAGCGATACCTTTATTGAATTGGAGAAGAGTTTGCTAGGGGGTTGGAGTAGCTCTGGGTTGTATTAACTTTTCGGAGCTGACTTTGGCTTCCATAATTATTTTAGCAGTTTGGGCTCCCTATTAGATTGAATGGTTTGTACTAACCCCCAAGTATTTTTATTAGTCCAATTAAATATTTATACCCCCAAACACATTCTACACATAACTCAACTTTTCTCAAAATGAAGAAATGGCCCAGAGCTCCCTATGCTCAAATGGCCTAGTAGAAAGGGGTCTTAGGGGCCCAGGGCAAAGAGTTAGGGCTTGGGGAAAATACATCATACAACAACATAAAGCAGCAAGAGGTCCTTTTAAAAGCTCTTATGGCCATTAGAATAGGTCTAGGGTTAGGTAGTCACATGGCTAGTGTCCATCAAGGTTGCTATCTCAAAAATGTCCACTTTTTCTACACCCAACTGTCTCTTCCTCAGATATATAATGCAGTGTGAACTTATGGATACTTTGAAGATTCATCATGTAGAGCAGTCAGTACCATGTAAAAAAGGTGTAAACACTTTAATTTGCAGCATAAAGCGCTGTTTTATAATGGTGTAGTGTCGTCTTTTACAGCAAACTGTTTTTCTAAAAGTTTACTTTTATTGACATTCATATGAGAAAGAACAAACATATATATATATATATATATATATATATATATATATATATATATATATATATATATATATATATATATACACAATACAAAATGATGCTAATTGTATCACTAATAATTTCTGATTTTGGAACTATATTAGTCGTATATTAAATCAAGTGGTATTATGTAACAGGTGGAGAATATCCCCCATAAGGTATCTTCAATGTAAATCAGTAATACTGACACTTTTTGTTTTTTGGTGATGCATTAAAAAGTAATCTAAAATATTTTTTCATTTGAAACAATCATTTTACTAGAAAATACCTCAGAGCAGCATTAAAGGGCCATTTACCTCGCCGTAAGTGCTATTCATGGTGTATAAGAGGCCAAGGTTGTAAGATAGAGGGATGTGTAAGTTCCCCTGTGCGTACCTGTATCTAATCTAACACCTGCTGCGTATATCACACATGCACATTACACGGAGTCATTCTATACACATACTCATTTATTTTATTTAAAACAATTGTTTCCACCCCCCAGAAGTGCTTACATAGGCACCTTGTACTAACCAATAGAAACATTGCATTTGGTTAAGTTCTTTTTATCCTTATACTCACTTACAAGCCAACAGCAGCACAGTGTAGAAATCCACATAGCAATATTAGATCTCTTCCTTGCTTCCTTATTCAGGGGAAAACAATTTAGACATCCCATGATGCTTTGCTGCAGAAACTAACTTCTCAGTCATTGAAACAATATTATAGCTGCCTGTGATTGGTCAAAACAAATTATGAATGTTATGCTAATTTAGATAAGGTTTTCAAGGGGCATTCCTTCTCAAAATCAAACGGCAGAAACCTGAAGAAATTAGCAAACTTTAGGGTTCGTTTATCAATGTTTATTTTAGTATGTTTTCATACACTACTGATTCTCCTCTGTAAGATTCATTCATAGTCCAGGAAACGTATATATGCCTTTAAAGTGATCTATTTTTAATTACTCTAATAATAGCTAAAAAACAAACAGCCTTGTTAAAATGCGATTCGGCCAAATGAAAAGGGCTTTATATAAGCACATAGCATAATTTTTTTACAGAAGTTTTTAGTTAGTGAAAACCTTGCTTTTGGATAGAAGTTCGCTTTAGGTGAAATTGGATTTTTCAAATCCCATGAGTGTTTTCCACTCTGATATTGGTATACCATATCACAAAATAGTTATATAGTTATATTGGGAAAAATGTCATATGTTTTTACAATTTATTAGGTACTTGTACCTCACAACGATGATTAAAACATTAAAACCAAGGCTGGGAAAGGTAAATTAAAAACAATGCCTTTCGTAAGGCCTAAGGAACCCAAGTTTGTAGGATATTCAATATCTCATGTTGTTAAATCAACTTTGTTAAATATAAGGTTCTAAAGTGCTTCTGTTCTTATTAAGCACTCAAAATTACCATAAACATAGATTAATATCTATATATATAAGGTCTTTCTCCTATCTCTCCCCCTATAAAACTCACATGGCTTGCACTTCTTTCTGAATATTTCTAATTCATGAAAATGTGTGATATACAAGAAAGTGACTATAACACACTTAGTATAATAGATAGTTTGATATAGGAAGTCCACAGGGATCGTTATAATAATATAATACTGTGTCAATTTACATGAGCTAAAACAATCTTGTTTAGGAGGGGTTTTGGAGGTTATTTACAAAGAGCGCAAAGTAACAGAGCACCCAGCGTCTATATGCGTTCCACTGTGGACCGCATAAGACGTTCCGCCTACGCCTGACACGTTTCGACATCACAGAGGACGTCTTTCTCAAAGGGCAAACGGGGTAGCGTCTACGTGAGGTATTTATGTACAGCGGTTGCTAAGGCAACCATAAGTAATGGAAAGTGTTTGTAAAAAGATTTATGTTGGCAAAACTGTCCGCCAGCTACGACGCAGGATAGGGGAACATGTACTAAGTATTAAACATATGCTTGATACCCCCATTGCACGACGTGTCCAGTCTGTTCTTAGACTATCATCTTAAAGATATGGTTGAAACATTACCATCATTTGTAAAAGATACAAATGATATTTTAAAACAACTTGAAGATCGCACAATACCCACTAATTTATATTTGGCAACTGTGGATGTAGAAGCATTATATAGCAGTATACCTCACAAGGAAGGTATTGAAACAACAAAGTTATTTTTACAAAGTAAAGGCACTAATTTCCAAAAGTTCAATGAATTATTTTTAGTCCTATTATATTATGTTCTTAAACATAATTATTTCACCTACAATGGGAAATGGTACCACCAAATTAAAGGAACAGCCATGGGCACTCCATGCGCCCCAAGCTATGCTAACTTGACATTGGGCTGGTGGGAAGAGAAACTAGTTTTTAATGATCTTCTTTCAGAATATACTGATTTAATATTAATGTGGAGGCGCTACATAGATGATATCCTGCTGGTATGGACAGGTACTAAAAGTAAGTTCAAGGAATTTATGGTGAAACTTAACATCAATTCACTAGGCCTCAGATTTACCCACAAGATTAATGACTCTAAAATTACATTTCTTGACCTATTGATCAAAAAAGATGAGAGTGGCAAAATATCCTCAACTACATACAGAAAGGACACTGCCACCAACACTTTATTGAAGTGGGAAAGCCAACACTTTGAACCTCTTAAAAGAGGAATACCCAAGGGCCAATACCTTCGCAGTAGAAGGAACTGCAGCACAGATGAATAGCTTAAAGTAGAAGAAGACAAACTGAGAAAAAGATTTAAAGAAAGAGGCTTTTCAAAAAATTGCCTTAAAACAGAATTTAAGTATGCTTATAATTGCAATAGAACTGATCTGCTTCATGGAAAAAAATACTTTAAAAGGCACCTTACAAGATCAAAATCCCATCCGCTGCATTATGACCTTTGGTTATGATTCTGAGATTGTGAAAGAGTCACTGGCCAAATATTGGTACCTTCTAAAAAGTGATGAAGACCTCACTGAGGCTTTAACACCTAATATCTCAGTCACATACCGCAGAGGTAAAAATCTTAAAGACATTTTTGTACATAGCACCTTCAAAGAAAAAGGACAGAATACCACGTGGCTTAAACCTCCACTAGGCTGTTTCAGATGTGGCAGATGCAAATACTGTAGTTACATCATACCCACAAAAGTTTTTGTACATCCAACAACTAATGTTAAATATGAAATCAGAGACTTCTTTAACTGCTGTTCCACAGGTGTAGTATATGTAGCAGGATGCATTTGTAAGAGGATTTATGTTGGCAAAACTGTCCGCCAGCTACGACGCAGGATAGGGGAACATGTACTAAGTATTAAACATATGCTTGATACCCCCATTGCACGACATTTCAGACTTCACCATAAAAATCAAAGTAAAGTTTTATCTTTTTTTGGATAGAAGTTCACTAACTAAAAACTTCTGTAAAAAACATATCCTATGTGCTTATATAGAGGCCTTTTCAATTGGCCAAATCGCAATTTAATAAGGCTGCAAAGCTGTAAGCCTCTTTTTACATACACAAGTTGTAGCCATAAGTTTTGTTATCCTATGGGCTATTTTACTTCTATTTAACTCTGTGCTTCCGAAGGACATCAACTGGCCATGATTTATTGGTTTCTTGAGCACATGTGGTTTAACCAAAATGACTGGGCCACAGACTGGAAAAAACTAAAATACTGGCCTGTTGATGTATCTTGAGATCCTGGACATACATCCTTCCAAGCTCCTTACAAAGTGACTGGCTCCTACACTTGATATCATTTTGTTTACACATAAAGGTTAATAATAAAATAAAGTTTACCCCACAATTATGGCTCTTGGAGAGCTAGGCCTGGTTATTTTTCCAGATCATATGATATGTTGTACCCACAGTATAATTATGTGAATTCTAATGATTCATTATCATGTGATAAAAACAACAATCCTTATGATGAATCATTAGAATTAACCCAGAAATAGAAACACATGATTTTCCAACAAAAAAAATAAATATTTATTATATTTTAATAAAGCAGACACATATGATACACATAAATATACATTGTTTACCCACTTTTGATTGATGATCAATATAATTTCTTAATTGAATTTCTGACATTTTCTAAATTGTCCATAATTTACAACCTGACTGTACAGACATTTTTATTCATGGCTTAGAGAATCTACTGTATGCATTAGTTGCCAATTAGTATAATATGTTTGTTAAAGCATTATTAGCAATAAGAGCTAGATGTTTTAATAATGAATTGATAATATATATAATAAAAAACAATATTAAATATTAAGCATACAGTTACTGATGAGATACAACTGCTGCTAAAAGTAAAAAAAAAAAATCCCCAGAATGTATTTAAAATGAGCTCATGTAAATAAATACATGGTGATGTCTTGATTTTATTATGGTCCTTTCCTGTTTTGGTTACGGCACCAACTGCTAGATGGCGCTGCCGATATTCCAGTGCCATATCATACAGTCAAGGCTTAGGTAAACTGTTAGGGTGAGGGTTAGGCTACCATTATAAACTTAGAGCTTCTCTAAGATATCGGCAGCACCATCTAGCGGTTGGTCGCTGCGGACCTGTGCCGTATCTATAACAGGATAGATCCTTTATTATTTATTTAAAGGGATATAGAAGGTTTGCTGGTTTTGATATTAAAATAAACACCCTAAATGTTCATTGGCATATTTAAAAATAATTTTATTGGCAAGTGCTTAAAAGCCTTGTTTTTACTCAATGAAACCTTCCAAAAAGTCCCTGTAATGGTCTGCCACCTGTAGCTTTTGTTCTGTTGCCCAATTTGTCAATTTATACACACTTAAAATATGTAATATTGCTACATATTGTATTAAAAGCTGCCATTTTAGTTTTCACCAATCCACTTTCTGCAGAAGGAATACACAGGGAAAAGCTTCTATCTTGACAGTGGCACCAGCAACTGCCAGTGTGTTCATTAGGACTAATGGAAATATCTCCTGAGGCCGTAAGAAATCTGTGGCTGAGAGACAGGTCTAAGAGGTGTTAATGATCATGTATAGGCTGCCTCCAATACAAAAGAGATCCACTTTAACACAGCAAAACTCCAGCATTGTGTCTGAAAACTGATCTCTGCCTGCTAGATAGCCATACCCTCACTGACTTATAGTAGATGGAAATAGCTTGAGCTCTTCCCATCATTTCCAATCTGTTCTGTACTGTTCAGGGATGAGGGAGTGGCAGTGCTAGTACACTCTGCTGTACACAATGCAGTATAAAATGGGAGGAAATTAAGAAAATCCATTTTCTCATTAAAGTTCAACTTTTAATCCATATGAAAGAGTATGAAACTGGACCATAAGAGGAGTCTGTCACTCCAATATCTATTATTGTTTTAGGTTATTATTAGGTATTAGGTATTAGGTTATTCTAAAGAACATAAAAAGCTGACTTTACATTGTATTAGCCATTTATTTCTGAAGTTAATTGTTTTTTAAGATAAAACAAACTGATGAAAATACTTAGTGTAAAGCTGCATTCACTTTGAGAACCTTCAATAGCTCCCTCACCCCAGAACAAGCTGGATTCATGTTAAAGAACCTTGGAAACTATCTGTACATTGTATTGGCCATTTCCCCCTACATAAAACTGTTTATGGAATATTCAGCATTGTGTGTGCTGCTCCTTCATCCTAATGTGTACATCAATATGCTATTTTATAGCTTGGAATGCTTGAAAAGAGTGAGGGGTATCTCACTGCATGATAACATTGGGGTGCACTATTTTTGCCAATACATAAACAAACAAGCAGACTGTAATATAATTAAAACAGCAAATGCCTCCGCCAGACTCATCTTCTGTACACAACGTTCAGTCTCGGTAGCACCTCTTTGTCAATCACTCCACCGGCTTCCCTTAGCCTCCAGAATAAAAATTAAAATCTTGACCCTAACTTATAAAGCCCTCAACAACAGCCCACCCCTTTACATCTCTGCTCTTGTCTCCAAATACTCCCCCACACACTCTTCATTCTGCTAACGACCTTCTTTCTACCACTTGTCACCTCCTCTCACTTCCGCCTCCAGGACTTTTCTTGCGCTGCCCCTTTTCTCTGGAATTCCTTGCCTCGCTTCACCAGACTATCCTGCTGCCTTAAATCCTTCAAAACTTCAATAAAAACACACCTCTTTAAAGAAGCCTATAACTTTCCACCCTAACACGCACAACACTACTCTCCCCCTACTGTACCACATACAAACTTCTACCTTTAGGTTGTAAAAGTCTGCGAGTTTCAATCCTGCGCGGTGCTTTAGGAAAAGCGCTATGGACACCGGATTCCAAGCTCAAAGACAGGGCCATCCACTCTTTGCAATGTGTGAATCTTGAACTTGTCA
This sequence comes from Discoglossus pictus, assembly GCA_027410445.1. Lineage (NCBI taxonomy): Eukaryota > Metazoa > Chordata > Amphibia > Anura > Alytidae > Discoglossus > Discoglossus pictus. The sequence goes on along the minus strand of CM050170.1, from coordinate 36,184,920 downwards.
TTGCCTGTAACTTAACTTATGTATAGCGCTACGGAATATGTTGGCGCGTTACAAATAAACGATAATAATAAAGGTGAACACGTTTTTATACCAAGAATTGATTTGGCTCCAAGTGAGAGTGGTTTGCCTTTTGTTCTTCGAAGGAGACAATTTCCCGTTATCATGGCATTTGCCATGACCATAAATAAATCCCAAGGACAAACTTTTAAGTGTGTGGGTAATTTTTTAAAAAGGAACCTGTATTTGCCCATGGACAACTCTATGTTGCATTTTCAAGATGCAAAAATCCAGATGACATTAAAGTTTATATTGGAAAAAAAAGGGGGATTTATTAGAGGATGGACGCATCTTTACAAAAACATTGTGTACTATAAGATCATCTAACTTACATACAAAAAAGAAAAGTGCTTTTATCTCAACGACAAATTTACAATAAAAAAAACCAACAAACATAGAGAACAGTGGTTTTATTTTGAGGATGAACTTTGATGTCACTCAGACTCTTTTTAGAGGACCACTATTTCACATAGGAAACTCTATAAAATGGCAAAAACACATAGAGAACTGTGGTTTATACTCCATGGACGAACTTAGATGTCTGGCGGACTCTTTTTAGAGGACCACTATTTCACATAGGAAACTCTATGGGCCATTTTCAATAACTAAAAGAATAACAAAAAAAAGTAAAAAACAGCAAAGACAAAGTAACATATTGCAATGTTATGGAAGTGACCTTTTATTATTATTATTATTATTTTTATTATTATCGTTTATTTGTAACGCGCCAACATATTCCGTAGTGCTATACATAAGTTAAGTTACAGGCAATGACAAGTTAAAGATTCACACATTGCAAAGAGTGGACCTTTTGCCATGACTGGCCTCACAAAACAGTTAGGTTGCATTTTCTTACAATGTTAGTACATTAAGTTACTGTTTGTAATGTTAAAATAATTAAGGGGTCATGTTAGTAAAAGGATGACCATTTGTTCATAAATTAAAATGTATAATTAAATACAGAGTATTGATCCAGGGAGTGATCCGATCACCAGTTACTGGAGTCAGGAAGATTTTTTTCCCCTCTTTGATACAATTGGCTAAGTTTCACTGGGGGTTTTACTGTTTGCCTTCCTCTGGATTCAATACCTATGTGGTTTACCAGTAGTTGAACTACAAGTTGCATGTTACAAAGCATTATCTAATGGTTTACAATACTCATTCATACAAGGTTGACCTATTGTTATATTACGCCTGCTAAGCTCAGAATTGAAAGTGTTAGTATTGTTAAAAAAACTTGGCTCACCAGTATTTGAAATATAAGTTGCATGTTACAAGCTTCATCCATTGTTATATTATTCCTGCATACATGACAATTATAAAGGTTAATATTGTTAAAAAAATATGGTTTACCAGTTGTTGAAATACCCATTGCATGTTAAACAAATAAACACATTTATTATAATAGTTGTACTTCTGTGTAGATAACAAAAAGGTTAAACGTGTCAGAGACTCACATTGTGCAGCAAACAGCATTTCCAGCCTTACAATTTTCTTGCCGTTATTTTTGACGGGCAAGTCGCTAGTATTATATAAAGGTGGATGCTCTAGATAAAGACACGTGGCATTTCTGTTTCATATAACTGGGTTCAGCTACTTGTGAATACCATATAACTGTGGGGTATACAGACTTCTAGCATTGCAGCTTGTTTACCCCTATTTAATTTGCACAAATCCCAGGAACATCATCACAAATATCCACATGTAATAGATTATCTCTATTGGAATATTTGCTTTTCCCACTATCAATGTGTAAGGTTACTGTTTTGATGTCAGGGTATATTTAGTCATCTCATTTTTTTGCTTTTAAGTTGGTATAAACTGGCTCTATCTACTACATTCAAAAAGATTTTTAAAAAAATAATAAAAAATAAAGTAAATAATAAATAAATAAATAAATAAATAAATACATTTTTAGTTGTATTTACAAATATTTTATACCTTTGGGGTTATCAAATGTAACATAAAATATAATTTCATTTGTTATTTACATGTATCTAACCATACTATGCTTCTGCCAGATGCCATATGCCAATTATATCTTTATATTGTGATTTCTATTTTATAACCTTTAGCTTGTGTACAAATCCTGACCTGGTTCCTGATAAATGCTTACCACTATAGACTCAGATCCATGGGCTTGGGTTAGTTACTCTACTGTATAACTTATTATTGTGTGCTGGTAGTAAATTCCAGGTTTGTGTCCTCTAACACAATGAGAAACTAAGAGCAACAAATGTCTTCACATGTGTGTTGGATATTCCTGAACCTAAAGACCAGGCTTATTATTATCAGTGTTGCTCAGCCATGGTGGGTGGCAACATATTGGTCCAAAACATCAATGTTTTATTTTAAAAAATGTATTGTGCCTTAGGAAGGTCCTAAGTTACCCCACCAAGCTGTCATCATTCCACATCTAGTTGCCAGAAGGATGTGTTGAGATTTTACAACTCTCAGGAATATCATCTCGACTCAAAGAGAGCAATGTGTTCATGGGGTCCTTGGGTAACAAATAAATATTGGGACTTTGTCCCAAATATTGCTGATAAATAAACACAAAGTATGAAGCAGAGCACCCTCTTACCTGCACACAGTTATGTGTGAGGAATATGCATAGAAGGTATTATATTTCCCAGTGTTGGAGCAAATCATAATACTATAAATGTAAGAGATGAATGTAAAGATAAAAGTCATCAAGGTAGAAAGTAGAGTTCCCTTTGTAATCATCACCAGTCCCACAATGGAGGTGCCACTACAGGAGAGTCTAACCAGAGGCACAATGTCACAGGAGAAGTGGTTGATTGCAATGGATCTATAAAGAGTGAAACTCAATAGAATTATAACTGGAGAAAGACTTTGCAAAAGACCCAACATGGAGTGGTAAACAGAGCAAGCACATAGTCTACAGTCCATACAAGTGTGATAGCACAAGGTTGTATATGGCACATATTGATCATAACTCATGTCAGAATGATCAAGACATTACTAGACAACCACAAAACTATATACAACTGAGTCATACAAGAAATACAAGATACCATGCTATCTCCTTATATAAATATATCAATGATCTTGTGGAGAGTTATAGTGGTGAAGGACACGTAAAGGATTGATGATCTACAGAGGAAGAAATAAATGGGAGCGTGCAGCTAAGGACCCAGACAGACAATCCTTTACATATTGCAATAAACTGAAGTAAAACTATATATATTACTGTAGACTGTAACATACTGTAGGATGAGTGTTTTAATGATGATATAAATACTGAGATAATGTGGGTGTTGTCCTCTACCTAGTGCTCTACTTATATGTATATCCTTCAAAAATGTAAATACTGAAACAATAGGCTGTTCTAATGGAAAGTATTGAGGAACTCTTGGATATATCATATCTGAGTACAAATGTCCCATAAAATATCATTGTAATGGAGAGGCTCGACAAGAGCGTTGTATCTGTTTCCTTAAACATACCATCTATTAACACCTAAGGAAAGTTATCCTGTTGACTATGGGGCAGGATTTGTAGAGACCATCACAGCATTATATATTGTTACTTACATGCTCCAGCCGCTCTTTGCTCAGCTCTATTCCCTGTCCTGTCTTGGTCCTACTTCCTCTCTTTTATGCCCCGGTCTCTTCCCTTTTCCTCGTCTCTCTTCCTCAGAGGAGAAGAGGTGCCAGAGATCTTGTAATCTGTCTCAACTCCCCCGCAGTCTCTTTTATATTTATTCAAACACAATAACATGATACACAAAAAGGTCAAAATGTGTCATTGTTACAGTCATAAACCAAATATATAAGAAAAACATGTAAAAATGATAATTAAATGAGGAAGTGAATCAGAATTGCCATTAAACAGATATGTTACAAAATCTTGATAATATAAAGTATTTAATAAAAAAAAAAAATTTGTTTCAAAATTAAACAATCAAACATTTTAAAGGTTAAACAATTCCCTCACATTTATCAAAATCCATTCCCGTATATAAATATCCACCCTTTTCTTTTAAACAACAAATAAAAAGTGAATCAATTATAATAGAGCAGATATTTATAGAGAGATATTAATGAGCAAGGCCGGCTTTTATTACCACCAAAAAGTTATTGTGTATTATTATAAAGTAGCTCAGTAGTATAACATGTAGTATGGTCCCCTTGATATATATATATGTTTTTTCCCCACAATCTCCTCTTCCATAGTCGACAACTCATACACCTAAGATCCATGACTTAATATCCGTCTTTACAATCACACTAAGGACTCCAAGCTTTGTTTCATTTGCTTTGGACTTTCTCAGACCTATTTATTATTTTCTACAAATAACACAATGATATTTCATACTAGCGACTTGCCCATATAAAAATTACGGCAATAAAATTGTAAGCCAGGTAATGCTGTTTGGCAGCCAATGTAAGGGTTTTGGTCATCTGAGTACCTTGGGCTCTTATTGCGAGCCTTGCGCTTAGCTTCTTTAGGGGTCATCGCGCAGCTCACAATAATTGCCTTCGGCGTTCATAGCGAGGCTCTCCCCATGTGAAGTTTTGGTGTTGTGAGCTCCTTCGGTGCTCATTGCAAGCCCTGCTCTGAGCCCCTTTGGCGCTCATTGTGAGCCTCTCGTGTGCTATGTTTATTTTTTATATATGTTTTTTTAATTAATAATTAATTATATAATTAAATAATAAGTTAATATACTTTACCTATTTGTAATTAATATATGGATCAATCAATATGGTGAAGAGATAAGAATCGCTGTTATTTTCCTGCAGCATACAATGTACATTTGGACTGTTGGTGACCTGAGGAGAAAGTGTCAGCAATGTGTGAAGTGTGCAGTATAAATAGGCTCCGTGCGCGAGTGGAAACCGTTTCTTTAGTTGTGTAAAGCACCATTTTGGATTCGTAATGTAATTAGCTTTAAGTTAGTGTTGTAAAATGGCGGCGATTGTCTATGTGTTACGCGGGTCTCAAGCATTTTCTGTCCTTCCTAATAGTGTATTTTGTATCTCGTACGTTGCTGTGTAAAAGTCGTATGTGCCTGACGGTGTTTTGCGGGCTTAGGGGTCGTGAAGCCTCGTTTTAGTTTTTATCGGCGCCTGTTTTTTCTCTTGCTTTTCAAATGGCAAATCTCTGCAAAATCAACTTAAATTTGCATGCAATCTCACTCCCAAACGTCCTGGCTGTCCCCCCGTGCTGTGTGTGATGTTTTGTGTGTGTGTGTTTTTTTTGTTTTGTTTGTGATTTCCGATGTGCGTAGTTCGGCCATTAATTTTGTATTATTTGCGGGTGGTATTTTCTTTTTTGTAAGTGGCGGTTTCCTTTTCAAAGTGTTACGGGACGTAATTTTTTCCAGTTCAATGTCCCCTGACATGAATGGCTGGATTCAGGATACAAAGTGAATAATCCCACACATTCCCTCAATAAAACACACCATGGTTATGTGTTCAAAAGAGAGCTTACTCTTTATGGCCCAGTCTCACCTTATACCAACAAGAACACAATACAAAACACAATAGTAACATTTTGCATATGTAAACACAATTGGCAAATTTGGGAATCTGTAATTATTTCCCTATCATCCTACATGTCAATCAAAGAAGTCTCTGTTAGGCACTAATCTGATTAACTCCTTGGCCTAGGGCTTGGCCAATCTGGGCTGTCCGTAGTGGTGATTGGAAAATTTTCCAAGTATAGGATTTAGGAGGGAAACTACAGGTTTCCCTACAGGCAACTGGGCACTGCAGAGTCCACCTCTAATGTGACCCTTTTATCTTGATTAACCCAATAAGTTATACAATAGGTTACATACAAGACATAGAAATAACAAAACATTGGCAATCTGAGATGGCTGAGTTTATTTTTATGGTGAGTACGGCAGGTATCGGGAGGAGGTGGTCACCTTGTACATAGGAATCCAACCAGGATGCGTAATTTTACCTTTAATATGTCCACTGGACGCCTCACTAATGCCCTTTTTCCAGGAACCAGTCCCCTGTATTAGGTTACTATGATCCATTAATAATTTGGATTCTCAGCTCCCCGACTGGCAAAGAACATATGCAAATTTGCAGTTAATCACAGACAACGGTTCAAAGGGATGTCAATTACACCACTTACCCCGATCAAGTACTTGATGTCACTTAACCTTTGTTTCCTCAAGCAATTACTTTACTTTGAAGTCTGGTATGCAATAGCATGTATAAAAACATTTCTCTTACATTTCATATATCTGTGCGAGCACAGCTGGACACATTGTTATGATCAGTAGATCCCTACATATACTATATCATACACACTGTATATGTTGTATTGTTTGTTGTCTGAACACCAAAAGCCAAATATATTTAGAAAATTAGATTCATGTCTATCCCCAACAAGCAATGCAATTTTTTTTTGCTTGCAATTATAATACTTAATATAAAACTCAAAAAGATTTAACTTTATTGCCTTCTCTAATTTATGCATTTTGAGGACTGATTTATTATTTCAAAATAGCAATACCATAATTGCTTTTTCCTTAATTAATGTTAATCTTAGGCCATCTATTCACTTGTTTGAGAGTGTTATTCCTAGTATGCAGTGCTATCCTCTTGTCTGTCAGACTAATAAAGTTTGCACTTTTCAGCACAAGCGATAAAGTTGCCTATTCAAATACAAACACATAACTGGGGTATCCAAGCAATGAAGCACCCAGTCGGGTGTCAAGATTAAGCTTCCCTGCCTATATAAGCCCACCAGGGGAACCAAGCTCCAGCCCCTGAGGAAGTCGTAATGTACCAACGAAACGCGCGTATGGATATCTTCTCTCAGTAGCAGACAGGGTGCAGCCTATCATAGACTTCCTGCTTCCAGCTCGACACAACTCAAGACTGCCGATAGATAGTAGAGGGTCAGCTGGTTAGGACTTGGGGGAACTCTAGCTGCATGTGCCACCATCATTTTTAGGTAAAGGGCAGTCACAAATTTAATATATTAATAGTGATGTCGCGAACATAAAATTTTCGGTTCGCGAACCGCGAACGCGAACCGCCGCAATTGTTCGCGAACCGGCGAACCCGGCGAACCGCCATTGACTTCAATGGGCAGGCAGATTTTAAAAAACACAGGGACTCTTTCTGGCCACAATAGTGATGTAAAAGTTGTTTTAAGAGGACTAACACCTGGACTGTGGCATGCCGGAGGGGGATCCATGTCAAAACTCCCACGGAAAATTACATAGTTGATGCAGAGTCTGGTTTTAATCCATAAAGGGCATAAATAACCTAACATCCCCCTCCATCATCATCCTCCCCTGTATCTCTTTACCCCGTCCCTCATCATCCTCCCCTGTGTCTCTTTCCCCCCTTCCTCATCACCCTCCCCTGTGTCTCATCCCCCCTCCCTCATCATCCTCCCACCTCCCTCATCATTCTCCCCTGTATCTCTTTCCCCCCTCCCTCATTATCCTCCCCTGTGTCTCTTCCCCCCACCATCATCATCCTCCCCTGTGTCTCTTTCCCCCCTCCCTCATCATCCTCCCCTGTGTCTCTTTTTCCCCTCCCTCATCATCTTCCCCTGTGTCTCTCCCCCCCTCCCTCATCATCCTCCCCTGTGTCTCTTTCCCCCCTTCCTCATCACCCTCCCCTGTATCTCTTTACCCCCTCCCTCATCTTCCTCCCCTGTGTCTATTTCCCCCCTCCCTCATCATCCTACCCTGTGTCTCTTCTCCCCTCCCTCATCATCCTCCCCCCTCCCTTGATGATAAGGGGGGGAAGAGACACAGGGGGATGTTAGAGCTAAGTGTGAGGGGTGTTAGGGTGAGGGGTGTTAGGGATAAGTGTAAGGGGTGTTAGGGTGAGGCATGTTAGGAATAAGTGTGAGGGGTGTTAGGTCTTAGGGATAAGTGTGAGAATGTTAGGTTTAGGTGTTAGGTTGATGGGTGTTATGGATAAGTGTGAGGGGTGTTAAGGTTAGGGTAAGGGGTGTTAGGGATAAGTGTGAGGGGTGTTAGGGTTAGGGTGAGGGGTGTTAGGGATAAGTGTGAGGGGTGTTAGGGTTAGGTGTTAGGGTGAGGGGTGTTAGGGATAAGTGTAAGGGGTGTTAGGGTTAGGTGTTAGGTTGAGGAATGTTAGGGTTAGGTGTTAGGGATAAGTGTGAGGGGTGTTACGGTTAGGGGTGTTAGGGATAAGTGTGAGGGGTGTTAGGGTTAGGTGTTAGGGTGAGGGGTGTTAGGGATAAGTGTGAGGGGTGTTAGGGTTAGGGTGAGGGGTGTTAGGGATTAGTGTAAGGGGTGTTAGGGTTAGGTGTTAGGGTGAGGGATGTTAGGGTTAGGTGTTAGGGATAAGTGTGAGGGATGTTAGGGTTAGGGTAAGGGGTGTTAGGGATAGGTGTGAGGGGTGTTAGGGTTAGGGTGAGGGGTGTTAGCAATAAGTGTGAGGGGTGTTAGGGTTAGGTGTTAGGGTAAGGGGTGGTTAGGGTAAGGGGTGTTAAGGATAAGTGTAAAGGTTGTTAGGGTTAGGTGTTAGGGTGAGGGATGTTAGGGTTAGGTGTTAAGGATAAGTGTGAGGGGTGTTAGGGTTAGGGTGAGGGGTGTTAGGGATAAGTGTGAGGGGTGTTAGGGTTAGGTGTTAGGGTGAGGGGTGTTAGGGATAAGTGTGAGGGGTGTTAGGGTTAGGGTGAGGGGTGTTAGGGATAAGTGTAAGGGGTGTTAGGGTTAGGTGTTAGGGTGAGTGATGTTAGGGTTAGGTGTTAGGGATAAGTGTGAGGGGTGTTAGGGTTAGGGTAAGGCGTGTTAGGGATAAGTGTGAGAGGTGTTAGGGTTAGGGTGAGGGGTGTTAGGGATAAGTGTGAGGGGTGTTAGGGTTAGGTGTTAGGGTGAGGGGTTTTAGAGATAAGTGTAAGGGGTGTTAGGGTTAGGTGTTAGGGTGAGGGATGTTAGGGTTAGGTGTTAGGGATAAGTGTGAGGGGTGTTAGGGTTGGGTGAGGGGTGTTAGGGATAAGTGTGAGGGGTGTTAGGGTTAGGTGTTAGGGTGAGGGATGTCAGGGTTAGGTGTTAGGGATAAGTGTGAGGGGTGTTAGGGTGAGGGGTGTTAGGGATAAGTGTGAGGGGTGTTAGGGTTAGGTGTTAGGGTGAGGGGTGTTAGGGATAAGTGTGAGGGGTGTTAGGGTGAGGGGTGTTAGGGATAAGTGTAAGGGGTGTTAGGGTTAGGTGTTAGGGTGAGGGATGTTAGGGTTAGGTGTGAGGGGTGTTAGGGTTAGGGTAAGGGGTGTTAGGGATAAGTGTGATGGGTGTTAGGGTGAGGGGTGTTAGGGATAAGTGTGAGGGGTGTTAGGGTTAGGTGTTAGGGTGAGGGGTGTTAGGGATAAGTGTAAGGGGTGTTAGGGTTAGGTGTTAGGGTGAGGGGTGTTAGGGTTAGGTGTTAGGGTGAGGGGTGTTAGGGATAAGTGTAAGGGGTGTTAGAGTTAGGTGTTAAGGTGAGGGATGTTAGGGTTAGGTTTAAGGGATAAGTGTGAGGGGTGTTAGGGTTGGGTGCTAAGGTGAGGGGAGGATGATGATAAGGGGGGGAAGAGACAGAGGGGTGTCCTTGCAGCAGAGATCAAAAGAGTCATTCAGGACTGTATTGCACACTGTGTACAGTAGCCTAACTATGGTTTTCCCTAATGATGCAGTATCACCTACACTCAGCCTCCTCTCAGTAAGACTGCAAGTTAGTTATGATTCCAAAATGGCTGCTGTCCATGAGGTAGAAGGGTGTGGAAGGCAGGGTATGATGCTGATTGGCTGGAATGTGTCTGCTGACTGGGAGTTGCAGGGTCAAAGTTTGCTCAATGATAAAGTAAAGGGGGCGGGTCGAATATCGCATATGTTCGCAGTTCGCCGCTATATATA
>CM050170.1:36160388-36174975 GCA_027410445.1 Discoglossus pictus | reverse complement strand
TACAGGGCCTCATTAAATTCCAGCCTCGTAAATAAGAGGCTTCTACTTAAGCCCTACGTACTGCACAGTTTCTCTAACTTACAATGCTATTAAATTAGCCCTGCTGCGAGCAACGTATGAGCTACGCAGCAGGGCCGTACGTATCTACACTGCGTAAATGTACATGAGGAGTGACAGCCTGCGAGATGATATCGCAGGCTCCCACTCCTCATCAAGTGCTGCGGGGGTCCTAAAAGGGACCTCCGCGGCAGTCCCCCACATAAGCCCTGCCGTGGGGGGTACTCCTAAAACCCCCCAGGCACCTAAAAGTAACCCCCCCTCAATGCGGAGGTCCCCGTCGGGACCCCCGAAGTGTCCTCACATGAACACCTTGCTGCAGGGGTCCATAGGAACCCCCGCAGCCCCCACACATTAACCCCTTGCAGCGGGGGTCCCCGATCGGCACCGATCAGGCCTCCCGCTGCATTTAAAACGTTTAAATTCCCTGCCGCGGCTCCTTAAAGGGCCCACGGCACACTATTACCCAATCCCGGCCGCTGCACCTAAAATTAACACCCCTCTATGCTGGGGGTCCCCATCAGGACCCCCGAAGTGTCCCCACATAAACCCCCTGCAGCGGGGGGCCCTGATCGGCACCAATCGTGACCCTGCTGCAATTCAATTTTAAATTTCCTGCCTCGCGGGTCCTCAAAGGACCGTAAAGGTCCTGAAAGGACTCGCACTAAAAATATTAACCCCAGGCAACTATAATTACCCCATTAACTCATGGTGGTCAATCCAGACCACCATAAGGCCTAAATTAACCCATTAACTCATGATGGTCAATACAGACCACCATAAGGCCTAAATTAACCCATTAACTCATGATGGTCAATACAGACCACCATAAGGCCTAAATTAACCCATTAACTCATGATGGTCAATACAGACCACCATAAGGCCTAAATTAACCCATTAACTCATGGTGGTCAATACAGACCACCATAAGGCTCTATTTAACCCCATCAGTCCCATAAGGGTATATTATTACCATTATGGGCCTGTTACAACCCAACATTAACCACATAAGTGCCATGACGGTCCTCAAGGACCATCATGACACTAACTACAAACACTACACTATAACCCCCAACCGCTAGATGGCGCTGCCGATATTCCAGTGCCATATCATACAAGGCTTAGGTAAACTGTTAGGGTGAGGGTTAGGCTACCATTATAAACTTAGAGCTTCTCTAAGATATCGGCAGCACCATCTAGCGGTTGGTCGCCGCGGACCTGTGCCGTATCTATAACAGGATAGATCCTTTATTATTTATTTAAAGGGATATAGAAGGTTTGCTGGTTTTGATATTAAAATAAACACCCTAAATGTTCATTGGTATATTTAAAAATAATTTTATTGGCAAGTGCTTAAAAGCCTTGTTTTTACTCAATGAAACCTTCCAAAAAGTCCCTGTAATGGTCTGCCACCTGTAGCTTTTGTTCTATTGCCCAATTTGTCAATTTATACACACTTAAAATATGTAATATTGCTACATATTCAGCAAATATTACTTATTGGCAGTAATAAATTCTTACGTCAATAGAATGCATTTAAAAATGTATAAATAAAACACCCGAGTTCAAGGCATTTGCAAGTAGCTAATAGGATATGGCCCATTGTGTCTAAAGTAGTAGATGTACTGGCCAATCATAGCAGCAATGCAGTCACATGCTCCTGAGACACAGCCTGTATCTACTATAGAAAGGTGCTGTTGTTGTTTAGTCATTCGGTCATGTCCGACTCTCTGTGACCCTATTGACCGCAGCACGCCCGGCACATGTTAGCCACTGTCCTTCTGAGCTACATCAAGCTCATGCTCATTGCTTCAGTGACCTCATCTATCCAGCTCTGCCTCTGTCATCTTCTTGTGCCTTCAATCTTTCTCAGCATCAGAGTCCTCTCCAGGAAATCCTGTCTTCTCATGATATGGCCAAAATATTTGAGCCTCAGCCACATGATCAAACCTTCTAGTGAACAGTATGGCTTGATTTCCCGATGTACTGATTAGTTGGATCTTCTTGCAATCCAAGGTACTCTAAGCAGTTTTCTCCGACACCACAATTTAATGGCGTCAATTCTCCTGCGCTCAGACTTCATTATGGTCCAGGTCTCACATCCATATGTTACTACTGGGAATACCATAGGTATAACTATGCACATCTTTGTTGATAGTGTAATATCTTTACTTTTAATAGCTTGTCCAGACTTTCAATAGCTTTTCTCCCAGTAGCAAAAGTCTTTTAATTTCATGGTTACTTTAAAGGGCCACTGTAATCATAAATGTAAAATATACTCATCTGAAGAACTACATTTGCAACATAAAAAAATAATACAGCCTGAATGTATTGTATTAGAAGCTGCCATTTTAGTTTTCACCAATCCACTTTCTGCAGAAGGAATACACAGGAAAAAGCTTCTATCTGGACAGTGGCACCAGCAACTGCCAGTGTGTTCATTAGGACTAATGGAAATATCTCCTGAGGCCGTAAGAAATCTGTGGCTGAGAGCCAGGTCTAAGAGGTGTCAATGATCATTTATAGGCTGCCTCCAATACAAAAGAGAACCACTTTAACACAGCAAATCTCCAGCATTGTGTCTGAAAACTGATCTCTGCCTGCTAGATAGCCATACCCTCACTGACTTATAGTAGATGGAAATAGCTTGAGCTCTTCCCATCATTTCCAATCTGTTCTGTATTGTTCAGGGATGAGGGAGTGGCAGTGCTAGTACACTCTGCTGTACACAATGCAGTATAAAATGGGAGGAAATTAAGAAAATCCATTTTCTCATAAAAGTTCAACTTTTTAACCATATGAAAGAGTATGAAACTGGACCATAAGAAGAGTCTGTCACTCCAATATCTATTATTGTTTTAGGTTATTATTATGTATTAGGTATTAGGTTATTCTAAAGAACATAAAAAGCACTTTGCATTGTATTAGCCATTTTTTTTCTGAAGTGAATTGTTTTTTAAGATAAAACAAACTGATGAAAATACTTAGTGTAAAGCTGCATTCACTTTGAGAACCTTCAATAGCTCCCTCACCCCAAAACAAGCTGGATTCATGTTAAAGAACCTTGGAAACGATCTGTACATTGTATTGGCCATTTCCCCCTACATAAAACTGTTTATGGAATATTCAGCATTGTGTGTGCTGCTCCTTCATCCTAATGTGTACATCAATATGCTATTTTATAGCTTGGAATGCTTGAAAAGAGTGAGGGGGATCTCACTGCATGATAACATTGGGGTGCACTATTTTTGCCAATACATAAACAAACAAGCAGACTGTAATATAATTAAAACAGCAAATGCCTCCGCCAGACTCATCTTCAGTACACAACGTTCAGTGTCGGCAGCACCTCTTTGTCAATCACTCCACTGGCTTCCCTTAGCCTCCAGAATAAAATTTAAAATCTTGACCCTAACTTATAAAGCCCTCAACAACAGCCCACCCCTTTACATCTCTGCTCTTGTCTCCAAATACTCCCCCACACGCTCTCTTCATTCTGCTAACGACCTTCTTTCTACCACTCTTGTCACCTCCTCTCACTTCCGCCTCCAGGACTTTTCTTGCGCTGCCCCTATTCTCTGCCTCGCTTCACCAGACTATCCTCCTGCCTTAAATCCTTCAAAACTTCAATAAAAACGCAACTCTTTAAAGAAGCCTATAACTTTCCACCCTAACACGCACAACACTACTCTCCCCCTACTGTACCACATACAAACTTCAACCTTTAGGTTGTAAAAGTCTGCGAGTTTCAATCCTGCGCGGTGCTTTAGGGAAAGCGCTATGGACACCGGATTCCAAGCTCAAAGACAGGGCCCTCCATTCATTGCAATGTGTGAATCTTGAACTTGTCATTGACTGTAACTTAACTTATGTATAGTGCTACGGAATATGTTGGCGCGTTACAAATAAACGATAATAATAATAATAAAGGTGAACAAGTTTTTATACCAAGAATTGATTTGGCTCCAAGTGAGAGTGGTTTGCCTTTTGTTCTTCAAAGGAGACAATTTCCCATTATCATGGCATTTGCCATGACCATAAATAAATCCCAAGGATAAACTTTTAAATGTGTGGGTAATTTTTTAAAAAGGAACCTGTATTTGCCCATGGACAACTCTATGTTGCATTTTCAAGATGCAAAAATCCAGATGACATTAAAGTTTATATTGAAAAAAAAACAGTCAGGGGGATTTATTAGAGGATGGACGCATCTTTACAAAAACATTGTGTACTATAAGATCATCTAACTTACATACAAAAAAGAAAAGTGCTTTTATCTCAACGACAAATTTACAATAAAAAACCCAACAAACATAGAGAACAGTGGTTTTATTTTGAGGATGAACTTTGATGTCACTCAGACTCTTTTTAGAGGACCACTATTTCACATAGGAAACTCTATAAAATGGCAAAAAACACATAGAGAACTGTGGTTTATACTCCATGGACGAACTTAGATGTCTGGCGGACTCTTTTTAGAGGACCACTATTTCACATAGGAAACTCTATTTGCCATTTTCAATAACTAAAAGAATAACAAAAAAAAGTAAAAAAACAGCAAACACAAACTAACATATTGCAATGTCTTGGAAGTGACCTTTTATTATTATTATTATTTTTATTATTATCGTTTATTTGTACTGCGCCAACATATTCCGTAGCGCTATACATAAGTTAAGTTACAGGGAATGACAAGTTCAAGATTCACACATTGCAAAGAGTGGACCTTTTGCCATGACTGGCCCCACAAAATAGTTAGGTTGCATTTTCTTACAATTCCAGGTTAAATGTTAGTACATTAAGTTACTGTTTGTAATGTTAAAATAATTAAGGGGTCATGTTAGTAAGAGGATGACCATTTGTTCATAAATTTAAATGTATAATTAAATACAGAGTATTGATCCAGGGAGTGATCCGATCGCCAGTTACTGGAGTCAGGAAGAAATGTTTTTTTCCTCTTTGATACAATTGGCTAAGTTTCACTGGGGGGTTTTACTGTTTGCCTTCCTCTGGATTCAATACCTATGTGGTTTACCGGTAGTTGAACTACAAGTTGCATGTTACAAAGCATTATCTAATGGTTTACAATACTCATTCATACAAGGTTGACCTATTGTTATATTACGCCTGCAAAGCTCAGAATTGAAAGTGTTAGTATTGTTAAAAAAGCTTGTCTCACCAGTATTTGAAATATAAGTTGCATGTTACAAGCTTCATCCATTGTTATATTATTCCTGCATACATGAAATTATAAAGGTTAATATTGTTAAAAAAATATGGTTTACCAGTTGTTGAAATACCCATTGCATGTTAAACAAATAAACACATTTATTATAATCATTGTACTTCTGTGTAGATAACAAAAAGGTTAAACGTGTCAGAGACTCACATTGTGCAGCAAACAGCATTTCCAGCCTTACCATTTTCTTGCCGTTATTTTTGACGGGCAAGTCGCTAGTATTATATAAAGGTGGATGCTCTAGATAAAGACACGTGGCATTTCTGTTTCATATAACTGGGTTCAGCTACTTGTGAATAACAGATAACTGTGGGGTATACAGACTTCTAGCATTGCAGCTTGTTTACCCCTATTTAATTTGCACAAATCCCAGGAACATCATCACAAATATCCACATGTAATAGATTATCTCTATTGGAATATTTGCTTTTCCCACTATCAATGTGTAAGGTTACTGTTTTGATGTTGGGGTATATTTAGTCATCTCATTTCTTTGCTTTTAATTTGGTATAAACTGGCTCTATCTACTACATTAAAAAAGATTTAAAAAATAAGAAAAAATAAAGTAAATAAGAAATAAATAAATAATAAAAAATAAATACATTTTTTGTTGTATTTACAATTATTTTATACCTTTGGGGTTATCAAATGTAACATAAAATATAATTTCATTTGTTATTTACATGTATCTAACCATACTATGCTTCTGCCAGATGCCATATGTCAATTATATCTTTATTTTGTGATTTCTATTTCATAACCTTCAGCTTGTCTACAAATCCTGACCTGGTTCCTGATAAATGCTTACCACTATAGACTCAGATCCATGGGCTTGGGTTAGTTACTCTACTGTATAACTTATTATTGTGTGCTGGTAGTAAATTCCAGGTTTGTGTCCTCTAACACAATGAGAAACTAAGAGCAACAAATATCTTCACATGTGTGTTGAATATTCCTGAACCTAAAGACCAGGCTTATTATTATCAGTGTTGCTCAGCCATGGTGGGTGGCAACATATTGGTCCAAAAACATCAATGTTTTATTAATTGTCATCATTCCACATCTAGTTGCCAGAAGGATGTGTTGAGATTTTACTACTCTCAGGAATATCATCTCGAGTCAAAGAGAGCAATGTGTTCATGGGGTCCTTGGGTAACAAATAAATATTGGGGCTTCGTCCCAAATATTGCTGATAAATAAACACAAAGTATGAAGCAGAGCACCCTCTTACCTGCACACTGTTATGTGTGAGGAATATGCGTAGAAGGTATTATATTTCCCAGTGTTGGAGCAAATCATAATACTATAAATGTAAGAGATGAATGTAAAGATAAAAGACACCAAGGTAGAAAGTAGAGTTCCCTTTGTAATCATCACCAGTCCCACAATGGAGGTGCCACTACAGGAGAGTCTAACCAGAGGCCCAATGTCACAGGAGAAGTGGTTGATTGCAATGGATCTATAAAGAGTGAAACTCAATAGAATTATAACTGGAGAAAGACTTTGCAAAAGGCCCAACATGGAGTGGTAAACAGAACAAGCACATAGTCTACAGTCCATACGAGTGTGATAGCACAAGGTTGTATATGGCACATATTGATCATAACTCATGGCTGTCAGAATGATCAAGACATTACTAGACAACCACAAAAATATATACAACTGAGTCATACAAGAAATACAAGATACCATGCTATCTGTTTATATAAATATATCAATGATCTTGTGAAGAGTTATAGTGGTGAAGGACACGTAAAGGATTGATGATCTACAGAGGAATAAATACATGGGAGCGTGCAGCTAAGGACCCAGACAGACAATACTTTGCATATTGCAATAAACTGAAGTAAAACTATATATATTACTGTAGACTATAACATACTGTAGGATGAGTGTTTTAATGATCATATAAATACTGAGATAATCTGAGTACAAATGTCCCATAAAATATCATTGTAATGGAGAGGCTCCACAAGAGCGTTGTATCTGTTTCCTTAAACAAACCATCTATTAACACCTAAGGAAAGTTATCCTGTTGACTATGGGGCAGGATTTGTAGAGACCATCACAGCATTATATATTGTTACTTACATGCTCCAGCCGCTCTTTGCTCAGCTCTATTCCCTGTCCTGTCTTGGTCCTACTTCCTCTCTTTTATGCCCCGGTCTCTTCCCTTTTCCTCGTCTCTCTTCGTCAGAGGAGAAGAGGTGCCAGAGATCTTGTAATCTGTCTCAACTCCCCCGCAGTCTCTTTTATATTTATTCAAACACAATAACATGATACACAAAAAGGTCAAAATGTGTCATTGTTACAGTCATAAACCAAATATATAAGAAAAATATGTAAAAATGATAATTAAATGAGGAAGTGAATCACAATTGCCATTAAACAGATATTTTACAAAATCTTGATAATATAAAGTATTTAATAAAAAAAATCCTTTTGTTTTAAAATTAAACAATCAGACATTTTAAAAGTTAAACAATTCCCTCACATTTATCAAAATCCATTCCCCTATATAAATATCTACCCTTTTCTTTTAAACAATAAATAAAAAATGAAGTAATTATAATAGAGCAGATATTTATAGAGAGATATTAATGAGCAGGTCAGGCTTTTATTACCACCAAAAGGTTATTGTGTATTATTATAAAGTAGCTCAGTAGTATAACATGTAGTATGGTCCCTTTGATATATATATATGTTTTTTCCCCACAATCTCCTCTTCCATAGTCGACAATGCATACACCTAAGATCCATGACTTAATATCCGTCTTTACATTCACACTAAGGACTCCAAGCTTTGTTTCATTTGCTTTGGACTTTCTCAGACCTATTTATTATTTTCTACAAATAACACAATGATATTTCATACTAGCGACTTGCCCGTATAAAAATTACGGCAATAAAATTGTAAGCCAGGTAATGCTATTTGGCAGCCAATGTAAGGGTTTTGGTCATCTGAGTACCTTGGGCTCTTATTGCCAGCCTTGCGCTTAGCTTCTTTGGGGGTCATCGCGCAGCTCAAATTAATCGCCTTCGGCGTTCATAGCGGGGCTCTCCCAATGTGAAGTTTTGGTGTTGTGAGCTCCTTCGGTGCTCATTGCAAGCCCCGCTCTGAGCCCCTTTGGCGCTCATTGCGAGGCTCTCATGTGGTGTACTTTTCGTTATGTGAGCACTCTGTGCGTTCATTGTGATTGCCGTACTGAGCGCCTTTGGCGCTCATTGTGAGCCTCTCGTGTGCTATGTTTATTTTTTATATATGTTTTTTTAATTAATAATTAATTAATTAATTAAATAATAAGTTAATATACTTTACCTATTTGTAATTAATATATGGATCAATCAATATGGTGAAGAGATAAGAATCGCTGTTATTTTCCTGCAGCATACAATGTACATTTGGACTGTTGGTGACCTGAGGAGAAAGTGTCAGCAATGTGTGAAGTGTGCAGTATAAATAGGCTGCGTGCGCGAGTGGAAACCGTTTCTTTAGTTGTGTAAAGCACCATTTTGGATTCGTAATGTAATTAGCTTTAAGTTAGTGTTGTAAAATGGCGGCGATTGTCTATGTGTTACGCGGGTCTCGAGCATTTTCTGTCCTTCCTAATAGTGTATTTTGTACCTCGTACGTTGCTGTGTAAAAGTCGTATGTGCCTGACGGTGTTTTGCGTGCTTAGGGGTCGTGAAGCCTCGTTTTAGTTTTTATCGGCGCCTGTTTTTTCTCTTGCTTTTCAAATGGCAAATCTCTGCAAAATCAACTTAAATTTGCATGCAATCTCACTCCCAAACGTCCTGGCTGTCCCCCCGTGCTGTGTGTGATGTTTTGTGTGTGTGTGTTTTTTTTGTTTTGTTTGTGTTTTCCGATGTGCGTGGTTCGGCCATTAATTTTGTATTATTCGCGGGTGGTATTTTCTTTTTTGTAAGTGTCGGTTTCCTTTTCAAAGTATTACGGGACGTAATTTTTTCCAGTTCAATGTCCTCTGACATGAATGGCTGGATTCAGGATACAAAGTGAATAATCCCACGCATTCCCTCAATAAAACACACCATGGTTATGTGTTCCAAAGAGAGCTTACTCTTTATGGCCCAGTCTCACCTTATACCAACAAGAACACAATACAAAACACAATAGTAACATTTTGCATATGTAAACACAATTGGCAAATTTGGGAATCTGTAATTCTTTCCCTATCAACCTACATGTCAATCAAAGATGTCTCTGTTAGGCACTAATCTGATTAACTCCTTGGCCTAGGGCTACAGGTTTCCCTACAGGCAACTGGGCACTGCAGAGTCCACCTCTAATGTGACCCTTTTATCTTGATTAACCCAATAAGTTATACAATAGGTTACATACAAGACATAGAAATAACAGAACATTGGCGATCTGAGATGGCTGAGTTTATTTTTATGGTGAGTATCGGCAGGTATCGGGAGGAGGTGGTCACCTTGTACATAGGAATCCAACCAGGATGCGTAATTTGACCTTTAATATGTCCACTGGACGCCTCACTAATGCCCTTTTTCCAGGAACCAGTCCCCTGTATTGGGTTACTATGATCCATTCATAATTTGGATTCTCAGCTCCCCGACTGGCAAAGAACATATGCAAATTTGCAGTTAATCACAGACAACGGTTCAAAGGGATATCAATTACACCACTTACCCCGATCAAGTACTTGATGTCACTTAACCTTTGTTTCCTCAAGCAATTACTTTACTTTGAAGTCTGGTATGCAATAGCATGTATAAAAACATTTCTCTTACATTTCACATATCTGTGCGAGCACAGGTGGACACATTGTTATGATCAGTAGATCCCTACATATACTATATCATACACACTGTATATGTTGTATTGTTTGTTGTCTGAACACCAAAAGACAAATATATTTAGAAAATTAGATTCATATCTATCCCCAACAAACAATGCAATTTTTTTTGCTTGCAATTATAATACTTAATCTAAAACTCAAAAAGATTTAACTTTATTGCCTTCTCTAATTTATGCATTTTGAGGACTGATTTATTATTTCAAAATAGCAATACCATAATTGCTTTTTCCTTAATTAATGTTAATCTTAGGCCATCTATTCACTTGTTTGAGAGTGTTATTCCTAGTATGCAGTGCTATGCTCTTGTCTGTCAGACTAATAAAGTTTGCACTTTTCAACACAAGAAATAAAGTTGCCTATTCAAATACAAACACATAACTGGGGTATCCAAGCAATGAAGCGCCCAATCGGGTGTCAAGATTTAGCTTCCCTGCCTATATAAGCCCACCAGGGGAACCAAGCTCCAGCCCGAGGAAGTCGGAATGTACCAACGAAACGCGCGTATGGATATCTTCTCTCAGTAGCTGACAGGGTGCAGCCTATCATAGACTTCCTGCTTCCAGCTCGACACAACTCAAGACTGCCGATAGATAGTAGAGGGTCAGCTGGTTAGGACTTGGGGGAACTCTAGCTGCATGTGCCACCATCATTTTTAGGTAAAGGGCAATCACAAATTTAATATATTAATAGTGATCTCGCGAACATAACATTTTCGGTTCGCGAACCGCGAACGTGAACCGCCGCAAATATTTGCGAACCTGGCGAACCGCCATTGACTTCAATGGGCAGGCGGATTTTAAAACCTACAGGGACTCTTTCTGGCCACAATAGTGATGGAAAAGTTGTTTTAAGGGGACTAACACCTGGACTGTGGCATGCCGGAGGGGGATCCATGTCAAAACTCCCACGGAAAATTACATAGTTGATGCAGAGTCTGGTTTTAATCCATAAAGGGCATAAATAACCTAACATCACCCTCCATCATCATCCTCCCCTGTATCTCTTTACCCCGTCCCTCATCATCCTCCCCTGTGTCTCTTTCCCCCCTTCCTCATCACCCGCCCCTGTGTCTCATCCCCCCTCCCTCATCATCCTCCCCTGTGTCTCTTTCCCCCCTCCCTCATCATCCTCCCCTGTGTCTCTTCCCCCCACCATCATCATCCTCCCCTGTGTCTCTTTCCCCCCTCCCTCATCATCCTCCCCTGTGTCTCTTTTCCCCCTCCCTCATCATCTTCCCTTGTGTCTCTTCCCCCCTCCATCATCATCCTCCCCTGTGTCTCTTTCCCCCCTTCCTCATCACCCTCCCCTGTATCTCTTTACCCCCTCCCTCATCATCCTCCCCGTGTCTATTTCCCCCCTCCCTCATCATCCTACCCTGTGTCTCTTCTCCTCTCCCTCATCATCCTCCCCCCTCCCTTGATGATAAGGGGGGGAAGAGACACAGGCATAAGTGTTAGGGGTGTTAGGGTAAGGGGTGTTAGGGATAAGGGTGAAGGGGTTAGGTGTTAGGGTAAGGGGTGTTAGAGATAAGTGTGAGGGGTGTTAGGGTGAGGGGTGTTATGGATAAGTGTGAGGGGTGTTAGGGTTAGGGTAAGGGGTGTTAGGGATAAGTGTGAGGGGTGTTAGGGTTAGGGTGAGGGGTGTTAGGGATAAGTGTGAGGGGTGTTAGGGTTAGGTGTTAGGGTGAGGGGTGTTAGGGTTAGGTGTTAGGGATAAGTGTGAGGGGTGTTAGGGTTAGGGTAAGGGGTGTTAGGGATAAGTGTGAGGAGTGTTAGGGTGAGGGGTGTTAGGGATAAGTGTGAGGGGTGTTAGGGTTAGGTGTTAGGGTGAGGGGTGTTAGGGATAAGTGTAAGGGGTGTTTGGGTTAGGTGTTAGGGTGAGGGATGTTAGGGTTAGGTGTTAGGGTTAGGTGTTAGGGTTAGGTGTGAGGGGTGTTAGGGTGAGGGGTGTTAGGGATAAGTGTGAGGGGTGTTAGGGTTAGGGTGAGGGGTGTTAGGGATAAGTGTGAGGGGTGTTAGGGTTAGGTGTTAGGGTGAGGGGTGTTAGGGATAAGTGTAAGGGGTGTTAGGGTTAGGTGTTAGGGTGAGGGATGTTAGGGTTAGGTGTTAGGGATAAGTGTGAGGGGTGTAAGGGTTAGGGTGAGGGGTGTTAGGGATAAGTGTGAGGGGTGTTAGGGTTAGGGTAAGGGGTGTTAGGGATAAGTGTGAGGGGTGTTAGGGTTAGGGTGAGGGGTGTTAGGGATAAGTGTGAGGGGTGTTAGGGTTAGGTGTTAGGGTAAGGGGTGTTAGGGTTAGGTGTTAGGGATAAGTGTAAGGGGTGTTTGGGTTAGGGTGAGGGGTTTTAGGGATAAGTGTGAGGGGTGTTAGGGTTAGGTGTTAGGGTAAGGGGTGTTAGGGATAAGTGTAAGGGGTGTTAGGGTTAGGTGTTAGGGTGAGGGATGTTAGGGTTAGGTGTTAGGGATAAGTGTGAGGGGTGATAGGGTTAGGGGTGTTAGGGATAAGTGTAAGGGGTGTTAGGGTTAGGTATTAGGGTGAGGGGTGTTAGGGATAAGTGTGAGGGGTGTTAGGGGTGTTAGGGATAAGTGTAGGGGTGTTAGGGTTAGGTGTTAGGGTGAGGGATCTTAGGGTTAGGTGTTAGGGATAAGTGTGAGGGGTGTTAGGGTTAGGGTAAGGGGTGTTAGGGATAAGTGTGAGGGGTGTTAGGGTTAGGGTGAGGGGTGTTAGGGATAAGTGTGAGGGGTGTTAGGGTTAGGTGTTAGGGTGAGGGGTGTTAGGGATAAGTGTAAAGGGTGTTAGGGTTAGGTGTTAGGGTGAGGGATGTTAGGTTTAGGTGTTAAGGATAAGTGTGAGGGGTGTAAGGGTTAGGGTGAGGGGTGTTAGGGATAAGTTTGAGGGGTGTTAGGGTTAGGTGTTAGGGTGTTAGGGATAAGTGTGAGGGGTGTTAGGGTTAGGGTGAGGGATGTTAGGGATAAGTGTAAGGGGTGTTAGGGTTAGGTGTTAGGGTGAGGGATGTTAGGGTTAGGTGTTAGGGATAAGTGTGAGGGGTGTTAGGGTTAGGGTAAGGGGTGTTAGGGATAAGTGTGAGGGGTGTTAGGGTTAGGGTGAGGGGTGTTAGGGATAAGTGTGAGGGGTGTTAGGATTAGGTGTTAGGGTGAGGGGTTTTAGAGATAAGTGTAAGGGGTGTTAGGGTTAGGTGTTAGGGTGAGGGATGTTAGGGTTAGATGTTAGGGATAAGTGTACGGGGTGTTAGGGTTGGGTGAGGGGTGTTAGGGATAAGTGTGAGGGGTGTTAGGGTTAGGTGTTAGGGTGAGGGATGTTAGGGTTAGGTGTTAGGGATAAGTGTGAGGGGTGTTAGGGTGAGGGGTGTTAGGGATAAGTGTGAGGGGTGTTAGGGTTAGGGGTGTTAGGGATAAGTGTAAGGGGTGTTAGGGTTAGGGGTTAGGGTGAGGGATGTCAGGGTTAGGTGTTAGGGATAAGTGTGAGGGGTGTTAGGGTTAGGGGTGTTAGGGATAAGTGTGAGGGGTGTTAGGGTTAGGGTGAGGGGTGTTAGGGATAAGTGTGAGGGGTGTTAGGGTTAGGTATTAGGGTGAGGGATGTTAGGGTTAGGTGTTAAGGATAAGTGTGAGGGGTGTTAGGGTGAGGGGTGTTAGGGATAAGCGTGAGAGGTGTTAGGGTTAGGTGTTAGGGTGAGGGGTGTTAGGGATAAGTGTAAGGGATGTTAGGGCTAGGTGTTAGCGTGAGGGATGTTAGGGTTAGGTGTTAGGGATAAGTGTGAGGGGTGTTAGGGTTGGGTGCTAAGTTGAGGGGAGGATGATTATAAGGGGGGGAAGAGACACAGGGGTGTCCTTGCAGCAGAGATCAAAAGAGTCCTTCAGGACTGTATTGCACACTGTGTACAGTAGCCTAACTATGGTTTTCCCTATTGATGCAGTATCACCTACACTCAGCCTCCTCTCAGTAAGACTGCAAGTTAGTTATGATTCCAAAATGGCTGCTGTCCATTAAGTAGAAGGGTGTGGAAGGTATGGTATGATGCTGATTGGCTGGAATGTGTCTGCTGACTGTGAGTTGCAGGGTCAAAGTTTGCTCAATGATAAAGTATAGGGGGCGGGTCGAATATCGCATATGTTCGCAGTTCGCTGCGAACGCGAACATGCTATGTTCGCCGGGAACAGTCCGCCTGCGAACTATTCGAGACATCTCTATATATTAATCTTGCTGCAGTGTAAGTTTTTTGGGGCATTTATAGACTAACAGTCAACAATTTTTAGTGCCCTACCCCAGCTAGCCATGTAGATCTTTTTCGGGGGGTAGACCCTTTATAATCACAAAACCTAGCCTCACCTTGTGTTCCTGCATACAGCTTGGCATTAAGATCGCTGACAGAAAAAACTTAGGGACAATTTGACGATATAGGGGGGACTTAAGTTGTTCTGTACTACCATCTACTTATA
>CM050170.1:36028519-36160188 GCA_027410445.1 Discoglossus pictus | reverse complement strand
TCCTTGTGTCTCTTTCCAATCTCCCTCCCCTGTGTATCTCCCCCTCCCTCCCCTGTGTCTCTTTCCCCTCCCCTGTGTCTCTTTTCCCCTCATCTTTCCCGTGTGTCTCTTCCCGTTACTCCCCCTCCCGTGTGTTTCTCACCACCTCTGTCTCTCTTCTCCTCTCCCCTGCGTCTGTCCCCCTCTCCCTCCCCT
This sequence comes from Discoglossus pictus, assembly GCA_027410445.1. Classification (NCBI taxonomy): domain Eukaryota; kingdom Metazoa; phylum Chordata; class Amphibia; order Anura; family Alytidae; genus Discoglossus; species Discoglossus pictus. The sequence continues at coordinate 36,159,993 of CM050170.1, read as the reverse complement.
GTGTCTCTCCACCCTCTCCCTCTCCTGTGTCTCTTCACCCTCTCCCTCTCCTGTGTCTCTCCCCCTCTCCCTTCCCATTTGTATCTTCCCTCCCGCTCCCTCCACTGTGTATATTCCCTCGCGCCCTTCCCTGTGACTCTCTCCTCTCCCTCCTGTGTCTTCTATCCCCTCTCTCTCCCCTGTGTCCCTTCCCCCCTCTCCCTCCCCTGTGTCTCTTCCCCCCTCCCTCCCCTGTGTCTCTTCCCCCCTCTCCCTCACCTGTGTCTATTTCCCCCTCATCCTCCCCGTGTGTCCCTTCCCCTTTACCTACTGTGTCTGTTCTCCCCATCTCCCTCCTCTGTGACTATGCCCCATTTCCTCCCCTATGTCTCTCCCCTTCTCCCTCCCCTGTATCACTCCCTCTCTCCCACTGTGTTTTCCCCTCCTCTCCCTCCCCTGTGTCTCTTTCCTTCCTCTCCCTCCCCTGCATCTCTTCCCCCTCTCCCTCCCCTGTGTCTCTCCCCTCCTCCCTCCCCTGTGTCTGTTCCCCCCCCCGTGGCTCCCCCACCTCTCCCTCCCCTGTGTCTCTTCCCCTGCTCCCTCTCCTGTGTCTCGTCTCCCCCTTTCCTGTGTCTTGTCTCCCTACCCGTTTCTCTTCCCCCTACTCTCCCTCCCCTGTGTTTCTCTTCTCCTCCATCTCTCTTACTTCTCCCCTGTGTCTGTACCCCCCTCTCCCTCCCCTGTGTCTCTAGCCCTGTCACACGCCTGTGTCTCTTCCTCTCTCCTTTCCCTGTGTCTCTTCCCCCTCTCCTTCCCCTGTGACTCTTCCCCCATGCTCCTTCCCCTTGTGTCTCCTACCCCCCTCTTCCTCCTCTGTGCCCCTCTCCTGTGTCTCTCCCCTCTCTCCCTCCCCTGTGTTTCTCCCCTCCCTCCTATCTCTTCTCCTACCTTCCTCCGCTGTATCTCTTCCCCACCTCTTGCTTTTCTGTGTCTCTTTCCCCCTTCTCCCTCCCTTGTGTCTGTTTCCCCCTCTCCCTCCTTGTGTCTCTTTCCCCCTGTCCGCCCCTGTGTATCTTCCCCCTCCCTCCCCTGTGTCTTTTTTCCTCCCCTGTGTCTCTGTCCCCCTCATCCTTCCCTTGTGTCTCTTCCCTTTACTCTCCCTCCCCTGTGTTTATCTCCACCTCCATCTCTCTTTCTTCTCCTCTCCCCTGCGTCTGTCCCCATCTCCCTCCCCTGTGTCTCTCCACCCTCTCCCTCCCCTGTGTCTCTCCCCTCTCCCTTCCCTTGTGTATCTTCCCTCCTGCTCCCTCCCCTGTGTCTCTTCCCCCATGCCCTCCCCTGTGACTCCTCTCCCTCCTGTGTCTTCTACCCCCTCTCTCTCCCCTGTGTCCCTTTCCCCCTCTCCCTCCCCTGTGTCTCTTCCACCCTACCTCCCCTGTGTCTCTTCCCCCTCTCCCTCCTTGTGTCTCTTTCCCCCTCTCCCTCCCCTGTGTCTCTTTCCCCTCCCCTGTGTCTCTGTCCCCCTCATCCTTCCCGTGTGTCTCTTCCCTTTACTCTCCCTCCCCTGTGTTTCTCTCCACCTCCATCTCTCTTTCTTCTCCTCTCCCCTGCGTCTGTCCCCATCTCCCTCCCCTGTGTCTCTCCACTCTCTCCCTCCCCTGATACTCTCCCCTCTCCCTTCCCATGTGTATCTTCCCTCCTGCTCCCTCCCCTGTGTCTCTTCCCCCGTGCCCTCCCCTGTAGCTCTCTCCTCTCCCTCTTGTGTCTTCTACCCCCTCTCTCTCGACTGTGTCTCTTTCCCCCTCTTCCTCCCCTGTGTCTCTTCCCCCTCCCTCCCCTGTGTCTGTTCCCCCCCCGTGGCTCCCCCACCTCTCCCTCCCCTGTGTCTCTTCCCCTGCTCCCTCTCCTGTGTCTCGTCTCCCCCTTTCCTGTGTCTTGTCTCCCTACCCGTTTCTCTTCCCCCTACTCTCCCTCCCCTGTGTTTCTCTTCTCCTCCATCTCTCTTACTTCTCCCCTGTGTCTGTACCCCCCCTCTCCCTCCCCTGTGTCTCTAGCCCTGTCACACGCCTGTGTCTCTTCCTCTCTCCTTTCCCTGTGTCTCTTCCCCCTCTCCTTCCCCTGTGACTCTTCCCCCATGCTCCTTCCCCTTGTGTCTCCTACCCCCTCTTCCTCCTCTGTGCCCCTCTCCTGTGTCTCTCCCCTCTCTCCCTCCCCTGTGTTTCTCCCCTCCCTCCTATCTCTTCTCCTACCTTCCTCCGCTGTATCTCTTCCCCACCTCTTGCTTTTCTGTGTCTCTTTCCCCCTTCTCCCTCCCTTGTGTCTGTTTCCCCCTCTCCCTCCTTGTGTCTCTTTCCCCCTGTCCGCCCCTGTGTATCTTCCCCCTCCCTCCCCTGTGTCTTTTTTCCTCCCCTGTGTCTCTGTCCCCCTCATCCTTCCCGTGTGTCTCTTCCCTTTACTCTCCCTCCCCTGTGTTTATCTCCACCTCCATCTCTCTTTCTTCTCCTCTCCCCTGCGTCTGTCCCCATCTCCCTCCCCTGTGTCTCTCCACCCTCTCCCTCCCCTGTGTCTCTCCCCTCTCCCTTCCCTTGTGTATCTTCCCTCCTGCTCCCTCCCCTGTGTCTCTTCCCCCATGCCCTCCCCTGTGACTCCTCTCCCTCCTGTGTCTTCTACCCCCTCTCTCTCCCCTGTGTCCCTTTCCCCCTCTCCCTCCCCTGTGTCTCTTCCACCCTACCTCCCCTGTGTCTCTTCCCCCTCTCCCTCCTTGTGTCTCTTTCCCCCTCTCCCTCCCCTGTGTCTCTTTCCCCTCCCCTGTGTCTCTGTCCCCCTCATCCTTCCCGTGTGTCTCTTCCCTTTACTCTCCCTCCCCTGTGTTTCTCTCCACCTCCATCTCTCTTTCTTCTCCTCTCCCCTGCGTCTGTCCCCATCTCCCTCCCCTGTGTCTCTCCACTCTCTCCCTCCCCTGATACTCTCCCCTCTCCCTTCCCATGTGTATCTTCCCTCCTGCTCCCTCCCCTGTGTCTCTTCCCCCGTGCCCTCCCCTGTAGCTCTCTCCTCTCCCTCTTGTGTCTTCTACCCCCTCTCTCTCGACTGTGTCTCTTTCCCCCTCTTCCTCCCCTGTGTCTCTTCCCCCTCCCTCCCCTGTGTCTCTTCCCCCTCTCCCTCACCTGTGTCTCTTCCCCCCTCATCCTCCCCATCTGTCCCTTCCCCTTCTCCCTCCCCTTTGTCTTTTCCTCTTTCCTTCCTTGTGTCTTTCCCTCCTCTCGCTCCCCTTGTGTCTCTTCCACCCCTCTCCCCCTGTCTGTTTCCCCCCATGCCTCTGTCTCTTTCCTCCCTCTCCTGTTTCTCCCCCCTTCTTTGTCTCTTCACCCTCTACCCTTTTCCCTCTCCCTCCCCTGTGTCTCCCCCCTTCTTCCTCCCCTGTGTCTGTTTCCCCCTATCCCTCCCCTGTGTCTCCCCCCTTTGTCACCTGTGTCTCCTGCCCCCCACTCCCTTCCCTTATGACTCTTCCCCATGTCTTTTCCCTCCCTCTCATGTGTCTCTTCGCCTCCCTCTCCCTCCCATGTCCCTTTCCCCTCTCTTGAGTCTCCTCCTCCCTCCTTTTGTTTCTTTCTCCTCCATATCTCTCTCTTTGCCCTCCCCATGTATTTGTACCCCCTCTCCCTCCCCAGTGTCTGTTCCCCCTTCCCTCCCCTGAATGTTTCCCCCCTTTCTCCCCTGTTTTCCCCCCATCTCCCTCCCCTGTGTCTCTTCCCCCCTCTCCCTCCCCTGTGTCTCATTCCCCCCGCTCCCTCTCCTGTGCCTCTTAATCCCTCTCTCTCCCACCCTCTGCCCTGTCTCTCTCTTCACCCTATCCCACCCTCTTGCCGAGCATGTGCAATGCGCATGTGCGGCTCACTCCCCTCTGTCTCTTTCCCCACTTCTTCCTCCCCTGTGTCTCTCCCCTCTCTCCCTCCCCTGTGTTCCTCCCCTTCCTCCTATCTCTTCCCCCTACCTTCCTCCCCTATATCTCTTCCCCACCTCTTGCTCCCCTGTGTCTCTTTCGCCCCTCACCCTCCCTTGTGTCTGTTTCCCCCTCTCCCTCCTTGTGTCTCTTTCCAATCTCCCTCCCCTGTGTATCTCCCCCTCCCTCCCCTGTGTCTCTTTCCCCTCCCCTGTGTCTCTTTTCCCCTCATCTTTCCCGTGTGTCTCTTCCCGTTACTCCCCCTCCCGTGTGTTTCTCACCACCTCTGTCTCTCTTCTCCTCTCCCCTGCGTCTGTCCCCCTCTCCCTCCCCTGTGTCTCTCCACCCTCTCCCTCTCCTGTGTCTCTTCACCCTCTCCCTCTCCTGTGTCTCTCCCCCTCTCCCTTCCCATTTGTATCTTCCCTCCCGCTCCCTCCACTGTGTATATTCCCTCGCGCCCTTCCCTGTGACTCTCTCCTCTCCCTCCTGTGTCTTCTATCCCCTCTCTCTCCCCTGTGTCCCTTCCCCCCTCTCCCTCCCCTGTGTCTCTTCCCCCCTCCCTCCCCTGTGTCTCTTCCCCCTCTCCCTCACCTGTGTCTATTTCCCCCTCATCCTCCCCGTGTGTCCCTTCCCCTTTACCTACTGTGTCTGTTCTCCCCATCTCCCTCCTCTGTGACTATGCCCCATTTCCTCCCCTATGTCTCTCCCCTTCTCCCTCCCCTGTATCACTCCCTCTCTCCCACTGTGTTTTCCCCTCCTCTCCCTCCCCTGTGTCTCTTTCCTTCCTCTCCCTCCCCTGCATCTCTTCCCCCTCTCCCTCCCCTGTGTCTCTCCCCTCCTCCCTCCCCTGTGTCTGTTCCCCCCCCCGTGGCTCCCCCACCTCTCCCTCCCCTGTGTCTCTTCCCCTGCTCCCTCTCCTGTGTCTCGTCTCCCCCTTTCCTGTGTCTTGTCTCCCTACCCGTTTCTCTTCCCCCTACTCTCCCTCCCCTGTGTTTCTCTTCTCCTCCATCTCTCTTACTTCTCCCCTGTGTCTGTACCCCCCTCTCCCTCCCCTGTGTCTCTAGCCCTGTCACACGCCTGTGTCTCTTCCTCTCTCCTTTCCCTGTGTCTCTTCCCCCTCTCCTTCCCCTGTGACTCTTCCCCCATGCTCCTTCCCCTTGTGTCTCCTACCCCCTCTTCCTCCTCTGTGCCCCTCTCCTGTGTCTCTCCCCTCTCTCCCTCCCCTGTGTTTCTCCCCTCCCTCCTATCTCTTCTCCTACCTTCCTCCGCTGTATCTCTTCCCCACCTCTTGCTTTTCTGTGTCTCTTTCCCCCTTCTCCCTCCCTTGTGTCTGTTTCCCCCTCTCCCTCCTTGTGTCTCTTTCCCCCTGTCCGCCCCTGTGTATCTTCCCCCTCCCTCCCCTGTGTCTTTTTTCCTCCCCTGTGTCTCTGTCCCCCTCATCCTTCCCTTGTGTCTCTTCCCTTTACTCTCCCTCCCCTGTGTTTATCTCCACCTCCATCTCTCTTTCTTCTCCTCTCCCCTGCGTCTGTCCCCATCTCCCTCCCCTGTGTCTCTCCACCCTCTCCCTCCCCTGTGTCTCTCCCCTCTCCCTTCCCTTGTGTATCTTCCCTCCTGCTCCCTCCCCTGTGTCTCTTCCCCCATGCCCTCCCCTGTGACTCCTCTCCCTCCTGTGTCTTCTACCCCTCTCTCTCCCCTGTGTCCCTTTCCCCCTCTCCCTCCCCTGTGTCTCTTCCACCCTACCTCCCCTGTGTCTCTTCCCCCTCTCCCTCCTTGTGTCTCTTTCCCCCTCTCCCTCCCCTGTGTCTCTTTCCCCTCCCCTGTGTCTCTGTCCCCCTCATCCTTCCCGTGTGTCTCTTCCCTTTACTCTCCCTCCCCTGTGTTTCTCTCCACCTCCATCTCTCTTTCTTCTCCTCTCCCCTGCGTCTGTCCCCATCTCCCTCCCCTGTGTCTCTCCACTCTCTCCCTCCCCTGATACTCTCCCCTCTCCCTTCCCATGTGTATCTTCCCTCCTGCTCCCTCCCCTGTGTCTCTTCCCCCGTGCCCTCCCCTGTAGCTCTCTCCTCTCCCTCTTGTGTCTTCTACCCCCTCTCTCTCGACTGTGTCTCTTTCCCCCTCTTCCTCCCCTGTGTCTCTTCCCCCTCCCTCCCCTGTGTCTGTTCCCCCCCCGTGGCTCCCCCACCTCTCCCTCCCCTGTGTCTCTTCCCCTGCTCCCTCTCCTGTGTCTCGTCTCCCCCTTTCCTGTGTCTTGTCTCCCTACCCGTTTCTCTTCCCCCTACTCTCCCTCCCCTGTGTTTCTCTTCTCCTCCATCTCTCTTACTTCTCCCCTGTGTCTGTACCCCCCTCTCCCTCCCCTGTGTCTCTAGCCCTGTCACACGCCTGTGTCTCTTCCTCTCTCCTTTCCCTGTGTCTCTTCCCCCTCTCCTTCCCCTGTGACTCTTCCCCCATGCTCCTTCCCCTTGTGTCTCCTACCCCCTCTTCCTCCTCTGTGCCCCTCTCCTGTGTCTCTCCCCTCTCTCCCTCCCCTGTGTTTCTCCCCTCCCTCCTATCTCTTCTCCTACCTTCCTCCGCTGTATCTCTTCCCCACCTCTTGCTTTTCTGTGTCTCTTTCCCCCTTCTCCCTCCCTTGTGTCTGTTTCCCCCTCTCCCTCCTTGTGTCTCTTTCCCCCTGTCCGCCCCTGTGTATCTTCCCCCTCCCTCCCCTGTGTCTTTTTTCCTCCCCTGTGTCTCTGTCCCCCTCATCCTTCCCGTGTGTCTCTTCCCTTTACTCTCCCTCCCCTGTGTTTATCTCCACCTCCATCTCTCTTTCTTCTCCTCTCCCCTGCGTCTGTCCCCATCTCCCTCCCCTGTGTCTCTCCACCCTCTCCCTCCCCTGTGTCTCTCCCCTCTCCCTTCCCTTGTGTATCTTCCCTCCTGCTCCCTCCCCTGTGTCTCTTCCCCCATGCCCTCCCCTGTGACTCCTCTCCCTCCTGTGTCTTCTACCCCCCTCTCTCTCCCCTGTGTCCCTTTCCCCCTCTCCCTCCCCTGTGTCTCTTCCACCCTCCCTCCCCTGTGTCTCTTCCCCCTCTCCCTCCTTGTGTCTCTTTCCCCCTCTCCCTCCCCTGTGTCTCTTTCCCCTCCCCTGTGTCTCTGTCCCCCTCATCCTTCCCGTGTGTCTCTTCCCTTTACTCTCCCTCCCCTGTGTTTCTCTCCACCTCCATCTCTCTTTCTTCTCCTCTCCCCTGCGTCTGTCCCCATCTCCCTCCCCTGTGTCTCTCCACTCTCTCCCTCCCCTGATACTCTCCCCTCTCCCTTCCCATGTGTATCTTCCCTCCTGCTCCCTCCCCTGTGTCTCTTCCCCCGTGCCCTCCCCTGTAGCTCTCTCCTCTCCCTCTTGTGTCTTCTACCCCCTCTCTCTCGACTGTGTCTCTTTCCCCCTCTTCCTCCCCTGTGTCTCTTCCCCCTCCCTCCCCTGTGTCTCTTCCCCCTCTCCCTCACCTGTGTCTCTTCCCCCCTCATCCTCCCCATCTGTCCCTTCCCCTTCTCCCTCCCCTTTGTCTTTTCCTCTTTCCTTCCTTGTGTCTTTCCCTCCTCTCGCTCCCCTTGCGTCTCTTCCACCCCTCTCCCCCTGTCTGTTTCCCCCATGCCTCTGTCTCTTTCCTCCCTCTCCTGTTTCTCCCCCCTTCTTTGTCTCTTCACCCTCTACCCTTTTCCCTCTCCCTCCCCTGTGTCTCCCCCCTTCTTCCTCCCCTGTGTCTGTTTCCCCCTATCCCTCCCCTGTGTCTCCCCCCTTTGTCACCTGTGTCTCCTGCCCCCCACTCCCTTCCCTTATGACTCTTCCCCATGTCTTTTCCCTCCCTCTCATGTGTCTCTTCGCCTCCCTCTCCCTCCCATGTCCCTTTCCCCTCTCTTGAGTCTCCTCCTCCCTCCTTTTGTTTCTTTCTCCTCCATATCTCTCTCTTTGCCCTCCCCATGTATTTGTACCCCCTCTCCCTCCCCAGTGTCTGTTCCCCCTTCCCTCCCCTGAATGTTTCCCCCCTTTCTCCCCTGTTTTCCCCCCATCTCCCTCCCCTGTGTCTCTTCCCCCCTCTCCCTCCCCTGTGTCTCATTCCCCCCGCTCCCTCTCCTGTGCCTCTTAATCCCTCTCTCTCCCACCCTCTGCCCTGTCTCTCTCTTCACCCTATCCCACCCTCTTGCCGAGCATGTGCAATGCGCATGTGCGGCTCACTCCCCTCTGTCTCTTTCCCCACTTCTTCCTCCCCTGTGTCTGTTTCCCCTCTCTCCCTCGGCTGTGTCTCTCCCCCCTCTCCCTCCCCTGTTTCTCTTCCTCCCCCTCTCTCCCCTGTGTCCCCACTCCCTCGGCTGTGTCTCTTCCCCCTCTCCCTCCCCTGTGTCTCTTCCCCTGTGTCTCTTGTCCCTCCCCCGTGTCTCTTTCCTCCCTCTCCTGTGTCTCTTCACCCACCTCTCCCTCCCATGTCTCCCCCCTTGCTCCCCTGTGTCTCTTCCCCCACTCTCTCTCCTCTGTATTTCTCTCCCCCTCCATCTCTCTTTCTCTTCCTGCCCTCCCCTGTGTCTGTACCCCCTTCCTCCCCTGTGTCTGTTCTTCCAATCTCCCTCCCCTGTGTCTCTACCCCAGTTCCTCCCCTGTGTCTCTCCCACTCTCCCTCCCCTGTGTCTCTCCCCCTCCTCTCCCCCCCCTGTGTCATTCCCCCTCTCCCTCCCCTGTGTCTCTCCACCCTCTCCCTCCCCTTTGTCTCTCCCCCTCTCCCTTCCCATTTATATCTTCCATCCCGCTTCCTCTCCTGTGGCTCTTCTCCTTCTTCCTACCCCTTTGTCTTTTCCTCTTTTCCTCCCTGTGTCTTTTCCCTCCTCTCCCTCCCCCTTTGTCTGTTTCCCCCTCTCTCTTGACATGTGTCCCTTCCCCCATGTGTCTCTTCTCTCCCTCCCCTGTGTTGTACCCCCTCTCCCTCCCTTGTGTCTGTTTTTCCCCTCTTCCTCCCCTCTGTCGGTTTACTCCACTCCTTCCCCTGTGTCTCTTCTCCCTCTCCCTCCCCTGTGTCTCCCCCCTCCCCTGTGACTCTTTCCCTCTCCCTCCCCTTTTACTTCCCTCCTCTCCCTCCCCTGTGTTTCTTCTCCCTCCTCTCCTGTGTCTTTTCCCCCTCTCCCTTTCCCGTGTCTCTTACCCCCTCTCCCTCCCCTGTGTCTCCCCCTGGTCTCTCTAACCTCTACCTTCCCTATTTCTCTTCCCCCCACTCTCCCTCCCCTGTGTCTCCCCCTCCCTCCCATGTCTCCTTCCACCCTCTCCCTCCCCTTTGTCTCCTTTCCCCCTCTCCCTCCCCTTTGTCTCCTTTACCCCCTCTCCCTCTACTGTGCCTCCGTTCCCCCTTTGCCTGCCCTTTTCCCCCTCTCCCTCCTCTGTGTTTCCTTTCCCGCTCTCCCTTGCAGCACGTCGTGCACGTGCAACATGCAACATGCAGGAATAGAGAGTTGTGGTAATTTGGAGCGTTACACACAACCTCGCCATTACCACAACTATACATACGATGCTGACAAAACACGAATATACTGAGAAATAGTGGAGGCTAAAAGCAGTGAGATCTGAATGTATGTATGGGAAAAGCATAGATGTCAGAAACAAGCAGAGTGTAATATGATAATATCACATCCTTCATGGACAGTGCTAGAAACATAGGATGTGTTGAATAATCGGATTTGCATAATTTCCGGTACAAGGCTTCTTTGGGTATTTGTCTCCCCCTGCAGATAGATGTACATTACAGTCTATCACCATTATTATTTTTTGCAATTATATATAAAGGATTGATATAGGGGATTTTGAAGCTTCCTAGGATGATGGAGGTGAAGATGGAGAAGTGGAAGTATGCAAGCCATATATGTCTCCTCTCATCTTATTGGCGTGTGACTGTAGGATAAGCCTCCACAGGATAATGCCACAGGAGAGACATGATTACTGTAAGTGAGACCCATTTTGGCGAAGGCCACAGGATTGTAAAACAAACCAAAACTAAATTAATTTGAAAGCCGTAGTAGATCTAAAGAGCAAATAACGTGAATTAAAATAAGTTTACCACCTCCAATAGCTAAAACAATCCAAAATTAGGGTTACCCTGATTGTCACTGTGTTTATGTGTTATGCTGGTCCCTGCGGGCCAAGAGGAAGGGGTAGAGACAGCAGGATATTTAGGGGGAGAGACAAAAAGAGTGAGTGAGAGAGAAAGAGAGAGGGGGAGAGAGATAGAGAGGAAGAGAGAACAGGGAGGGAGAGCGAGAAAGAAGGAGAGCAAGAAAGAAAGGGGGGAGAGAGAGACAGAGAGAGAATAAGAGAGAGGGAGAAAGAGTGGAGGAAGAAAGTGTAAATGAGAGAGAGAAAGAGAGAGGGTGAGAGAGATAGAGAGGAAGAGAGAACAGGGAGAGAGAGCGAGAAAGAGGGAGAGCAAGAAAGAAAGGGTGGAGACAGAGAGAGAAAGAGAGAGAGAGGGAGAAAGAGAGGAGGAAGAGGAGTAAGTGTGAGTGAGAGAGAGAGAAAGAGAGAGAGTGAGAGAGATAGGGAGGGAGAGCAAGAAAGAAAGGGGGAGAGAGAGAGACAGAGAGAGAAAGAGAGAGAGGGAGAAAGAGAGGAGGAAGAAAGTGAGAGAGAGAGAAAGAGAGAGGGTGAGAGAGATAGAGAAAGAGAGATAGACAGAGAGAGAGGGAGAGGGGAAGAGAGAAAATTCATGAGTAAGAGAGAGAGCAAAAGAGAGAGGGGAGAGGGAGAGAGAAGGAGAGAAAGAAAGGGGGAGAGAGATATAGAGATAAAGAGATAAACAGGAGAAAGAGAGAGAGGAGAAAGAGACGGGGAGAGAGATAGAGAAACAGAGCGAGAAAGAGAGAGGGTAGGAAGAGAAAATAGCATGAGTGAGAGAGAGGCGGGAAAGAAAGAGAGATAGAGAGGGAGATAGAAAGAGAGAACAGAGAAAGAAAGAAAGAAAGAAAGAAAGAAAGAAAGAAAGAAAGAAAGAAAGAAAGAAAGAAAGAAAGAAAGAAAGAAAGAAAGGGGGAGCCTGAGAGATAGAGAGAGGGTGGGGGCAGAGAAAGAGAGATAAACAGAGAGAGAGAGATAAAGAGGCGGAAGAGAGAAAAAGCATGAGTAAGAGAGAGAGTGAGAGAGGCAGAGAGAGAAAAAGAGAAAGAGAGATAGAGAGAGAAGAAGAGAGAAAGAGGGAGAGCAAGAAATAAAAGGGGAGAGAGGGAGCGGGGGGAGGTAGAGAAAGAGAGTGTGAGAAAGAGAGGAAGGAGAGAGAAAGAGGGAGTGAAAGAGAGAGAGGGAGAGAGAGAGTGAGAGAGGGAGAAAGAAGGAGAGCAAAGAAAGAAAGGTGGAGAGAGCGAGGGAGAGAGAGAGAAAGGGGGAACACAAAGAGTGAGAGAGAGAAGAAGAAAGAGAGGGGTGAGAGAATAGGGGACGTAGAGGGAGAAAGAGAAGGGGAGAAGGAGGTAGAGAAAGGGAAATAGAGAGAAATAGAGGGGTGAAAGACAGATAGAGAAGGGAGAGAGAAAGAGAGAACAGAGAGAGACAAAGAAAGGATGGGAGAGAGAGAAAGAGAGATAAGCAGAGAGAGAAAGAGGAGAAAGAGAGAAGGAGGGGAAGAGACAAAGAGAGAGAGAGGAAGAAATAGAGAAATGTAAAAGGGAGATAGAGGAGAGGGAGAGAAAGAGAGAGAGAGATGGAGAGGGAGAGAGAAAAAGAGGGGGCGAGAGAGATGGAGAGGAAGAGAGGGGTAAGAGAAAGAGGGAGAGTGAGAGAAAGACAGAGAGGGGGAGAGAGAAAGACAGAGAGGGGGAGAGAGAGAATAGGGAGAGCGAGAAACAAATGGGGAGAGAGAGAGATAAATAGAGAGAGAGAGAAAGAGAGAGAAAAGGGGAAGACAAGGAGAGGGGGGAAAGAGAGAGAGAAGGAGGAAGAGAGAGAGAAATAGAGGGGGAAAGAGAAAGAGAGGGGGGAAGGGAGTGTGGAAGAAAGGAGGAGAGAAAGAGAGCGGGAAAGAGAGGGAGAGAAAGAGAGAGAGAAAGAGAGAGGGAGGGAGAGATAGAGAGAGAGAGAGGGGGGGGCGAGAGATGGTGGGGGAGAGACAAAGAGGAAGAGAGAGGGGGAAGAGAAAGAGTGAGAGAATGACAGAGAGGGGGAAAAAGTGAGAATAGGGAGGGAGAGAGACATAAACAGATAGAGAGAGAGGGAGAAGAGAGGGGGGAGAGAAAGGGGAAGACAAGGAGAGGGGATGTGAAAGATCCATCTGCATAGTATAAATATTAAACGTGTATGTACCCCTAGCCATGGATAAATCCCTTACAATGTCCCCCCATGCATGATGTTTATACTCATTTTAATGAGAATCAGGTGATAGACTCAATGTGATGGGTGAGTGGTATGTGAGTGGCATGACCGGTGAGTTATGGGGACAAATATGAAAATGTGTTACAGATTAGTACCAGCCCCATCTATGAGCGTGTAGTGACTGGTGCCAGATGGTTGGAGGGCAAAGGTTATCTAACATGCACTGCAGAAGGGCAGACATACAGGCACCAACTATTTGGCCTGTCTACAGGGTTTCTCTGCCCCAGAACCAGGGGCAGAGAGAGAGAGAGATGCATGTTCTTCCTTCTCCTACTTGGGCAAGAATGAATTAGGTTGACGCCCCTAAAGGCGGCCCCGGGGGCGGACACTAAAAGTTCCCACAGATTAGCCCCGTCTGATTAGACAAAGGTAATTAACTGATTGTAAGAGTTACTCCATTGGCCCAGGGGGGATGGGGGTTTGGCTAAAGGTAGCCACTCCCTATAATGTGTGGTGCAAGGTTTTAAATAAGCTGAACCCATTCAATAAACTGTTCTTAATTTTCATCACAACTTGAGTAAAGATGTATTATTGATCAAAGGACACATGCTGGTAGTAAAGATCATCAGACTTACTATCCAGGCTGCCCAGCGCACACTACCCAAATGCTGGGACATATAGGTCTTTGTACCGTTACACTGGTGGCTAGTGACAGGATGACCCTCATCGCCCAGAGAGACAACTATATCCAAGATTAATGGAAAGACAATACCAAGGGCTGAAAAGAGCTACACTTAAAGACCTACTGGAACAAAGAGGCAGACAAGCCAGTAATCTCAAAAAAGGGGAGATTATTGCGATGCTACATGAAATGGATGAAGGAACCAATGGGCCCAGCACAGCTGACAGAACCCCCGAAGAGGCAAGCTTTGACCGGGCGGTAAGAATCAGACTGGCTCATTATGGTCCCAACCCGTCTCCAGAGATCATCAGCCGGGTCATGGACGCTGTGGATGCAACCTGCGACGCCAAAGCGGTGCTGCAGCAACTCCAGTTCTAGCATCCCCGGTGGAGAAAAGGAAGGTTCAGTTTGCAGCTTTTAAATCCTTCATTGAAACAGAAGGTGAGATTGATGGGTACCTTGCTGATTTTGAGCGGCAATGTGCGCTACACAAGGTACCCGTAGAAGACTGGTTTACTATATTGTCCGGAAAGCTATCCGGCTGGGCCAGTGACGCTTTTCGGGCCATTCCTGATGAGGAGATCGGGGATTATGTGGCTGTAAAGGAAGCTTTGCTCTCCCGGTATGCAGTTACACCGGAGGCATACCGGAGGCGGTTCAGAGACACTGCCAAACTAACTGGGGATTCCTACGTCGAATGGGCATGTAAAGTACACCGCACAGCCGCTCACTGGATGGCGGGGTGTCAAGCCGTATCCGGAGAAGAGGTGCTAGAGATGTTCCTGCTGGAACATTGTTTTGAGAAATTATCCCCAGGCGTCAGAGAGTGGGTAAGGGACCGTAAACCCTCCACCCTGCATGAAGCAGCCCGCCTGGCTGATGAGTACACGGATGCCCGTAAACCGGACAGTGCTATTGTTAAGACTCCTGCCAGAGTGGAGTACCGACCAGCAGCACCCCCTCCAGCTAATAACTACCCTCAGCAGCCCCGGTCTAATTCACGGGACTACTCAACGCCCATCCGGTGTTTTGGGTGCAAGCAGCTGGGGCACAAACGACCGGAGTGCCCGCTGAATACCGCTAACCAGGCCCAGTCAGTCTTGGAGGAGACCCACCAGCGGAAACCAGCGCAACTCTCTGCCTGCTGCCCACTGCGTAGAGGAGGAGGAATGTTGGGGCGTCCTGCACGAGGCAGACCCCATCCAAGCTGCCCACCGGGATAACCGACAACAACACCGGCAACTCGTCAAAGTGAACGGGAAGGAGGTCAGTGGTCTGCGGGATACCGGTGCAACCATGACATTGCTCCAAAAGCACTTGGTGTCTGAGAACCAACACACCGGAGACACTGTGGCTATAAGAGTAGCCGGAGGCGCTGTGTTTCGCCTACCAGTTGCCCGGATACATTTGGATTGGGGAGTGGGCGCTCGACATGTGAATGTGGGGATCATGAGGGATTTACCAGCTGATGTCCTTTTTGGAAATGACCGGGCCCCTCTTATCTCTGCATACGCTCCCATGGGTCCCGCCGAAGTTAATGCTGTGACGACCCGGGCCCAGACCCGTGCCGCTGAGACCGACCCACCTGCTGCTGAGACCCAGGTAAGACGCTCTACCCCGACTTGCACCTTAGATCAGACCCCCTTAGGCTGGGATACCCCAGAGACGTATGGGAGGGAAACCCGGGAGGACCCGACCCTGGAAAAGTATAGGGCTAGGGCAAAGGCTGGGGAAGAGGGAGTAGATGGGGAGCGTTACGTGTGGGCGGGCGACAGGCTGTATAGGATCCCTAAACCTTCCCAGAAAAAGAATACCCCTCCGCAGAAACGGCAACTGGTGGTGCCTGCGAAATACCGACAGGAGATTCTGCGGATTGGGCATGATGTGCCATTAGCTGGACATCTAGGCACCCGCCGCACAGCTCATAGGATCACTCAAAATGTCTTTTGGCCCAATTTTAACCGAGATGTGCGGGTATACTGTAGCACTTGTGACAAAAGCTAGGCTTATGTCTATGCCTATCATTGGGGAACCCCTTTCCCGCATAGCCGTTGACATTGTGGGTCCCCTGGCCAGGGCTAGCCCATCAGGTAAGAAGTATATTCTCACCATGGTGGACTATGCCACTCGTTACCCAGAGGCAGTAGCGCTGTCTAATATTGAGGCAGAGACAGTAGCTGATGCTCTGGTTAAGATTTTTACTAGGGTAGGGTTCCCTCAGGAGATTCTCTCCGACCAGGGAACTCAGTTTACCGCTGGGCTCACTCAGCAGCTGTGGAAGGTGTGTGGCATTAAACCGCTGCTTAGCTCACCATATCACCCACAGACTAACGGTCTCTGCGAGCGATTTAATGGCACCCTCAAGCAGATGTTGAGGACCTTTACCGACACTTGCAGAGACTGGGAGCGATTCCTGCCTCATCTGCTATTTGCATACAGAGAGGTGCCTCAGGAATCTACTGGGTTCTCCCCCTTTGAGCTACTCTATGGGAGAAGGGTCCGCGGACCCCTAGATCTCATTAGAGGACACTGGGAGGGAGAGACAGAACAGGAAGGAACTCCCATCGTGCCATATGTTCTGGAACTCCGGGACCGCATGGAGAAACTGTCCCTAATAGCAAGGGGGAATCTCCAGGCGGCCCAGGGGAGACAGAAGAGGTGGTACGATCGGGGTGCCCGACAGCGGGTCTTCCAGGTGGGGCAAAAGGTTTTAGTGCTTAAACCTGTGAAGACGAACAAGATGCAAGAATCTTGGCAGGGCCCGTATAAGATAGTAGCTCAGGTATGTGATACTACCTACCTTATAGCCAGCTGTGCAGATGAAAGGATTCAGCGATCCTTCCATGTGAATATGCTGAAGGATAATCAGGAGAGATCAGAAGATGTCGCTGCAGTGTGTGCACCGGCTGCAGGTGACCCAGAGAATTTACCCCTGCCTGACTTATTAGAGAATGACCCCCAGACTGACCTTCCCAGCCTTGTACAGCTAGGGGATCGGTTAAGCCCCACAGAGAAGGTACAGGCCAAACAGCTTCTGTGGGAAAAGCAGGCGACGTTCTCCCAAGAGCCAGGCTACACTACCCTAGCTGTACATAAGGTAGAGACCTCTGGACAGAGTCCCTTACGACAGCCACCCTACCGTATCCCTGAAGCAGTCCGAGAAGGAATGCGGAAGGAGATACAGGAGATGACTCGGCTTGGAGTCATCGAACCCTCGGACAGCCCTTGGGACCACCACTGACGCCTACCCAATGCCCCGGGTAGACGAGTTATTAGACCGTATTGCCAGGGGACGCTATCTGACCACCATAGACCTGTGTAAGGGCTACTGGCAGATTCCCCTGGCCGGGGATGCTATCCCTAAGTCGGCCTTCGTCACCCCCTTTGGCCTGTACCAGTTTAAGGTCATGCCATTTGGGATGAAGAATGCTCCGGCTACCTTCCAGCGTATGGTGGATAGACTTCTCGATTGCTTCCAGGAATTTGCTTGTGCATACCTGGATGACATTGCGGTCTACAGTGAGTCCTGGGAAGAACACCTGGTACATGTAGGGGTGGTTCTGGACAAGATTCGGGCCGCTGGCCTGACCTTGAAACCAGACAAGTGCCATCTAGGCATGGCTGAGGTACAGTACCTGGGTCACCGAGTGGGGTGTGGGAGCCAGAGACCTGAGCCAGCCAAGGTAGAGGCAGTGGCTAACTGGCCCACACCTATCACGAAGACCCAGGTACTAGCCTTCTTGGGGACAGCAGGGTACTACCGACGTTTTGTCCCAGACTACAGTACTATTGCCAAGCCCCTGACTGACCTGACGAAAAAGAATTTACCTAAGCAGGTCCTGTGGTCTCCAGCTTGTGAAGCCGCGTTTCAGGCACTGAAGCAGGCTCTTGTGAATGCCCCTGTCCTGGCTGCTCCAGTCCCTAACAAACGTTTTCTTGTTCATACAGATGCTTCCATGTATGGACTGGGGGCAGTGCTGAGCCAGGTCGGGGAAGATGGAGGAGAGCACCCTGTCGCATATCTCAGCAGAAAGTTATTACCTCGGGAAGTGAGCTATGCGGCAGTGGAAAAAGAAGTGTTTAGCCCTGGTCTGGGCATTAAAGAAGTTGAGCCCCTATTTATACGGACAGGAATTTTCACTTATAACGGACCACAATCCCCTTGTCTGGCTTAACAGGGTCTCAGGAGACAATGGTAGGCTGCTGCGGTGGAGTTTAGCCCTACAACCTTATAACTTCACCATCAGCTACCGACCCGGTAAGCAGAACAGGAATGCTGATGGATAATCAGGTGATAGACTCAATGTGATGGGTGAGTGGTATGTGAGTGGCATGACCGGTGAGTTATGGGGACAAATATGAAAATGTGTTACAGATTAGTACCAGCCCCATCTATGAGCGTGTAGTGACTGGTGCCAGATGGTTGGAGGGCAAAGGTTATCTAACATGCACTGCAGAAGGGCAGACATACAGGCACCAACTATTTGGCCTGTCTACAGGGTTTCTCTGCCCCAGAACCAGGGGCAGAGAGAGAGAGAGATGCATGTTCTTCCTTCTCCTACCTGGGCAAGAATGAAATAGGTTGACGCCCCTAAAGGCGGCCCCGGGGGCGGACACTAAAAGTTCCCACAGATTAGCCCCGTCTGATTAGACAAAGGTAATTAACTGATTGTAAGAGTTACTCCATTGGCCCAGGGGGGATGGGGGTTTGGCTAAAGGTAGCCACTCCCTATAATGTGTGGTGCAAGGTTTTAAATAAGCTGAACCCATTCAATAAACTGTTCTTAATTTTCATCACAACTTGAGTAAAGATGTATTATTGATCAAAGGACACATGCTGGTAGTAAAGATCGTCAGACTTACTATCCAGGCTGCCCAGCGCACACTACCCAAATGCTGGGACATATAGGTCTTTGTACCGTTACAGGGGAGAAAGAAAGAGAGGAGGGAGAAAAATAGAGGGAGAAAGAGAGGGGGAAAGGGAGAGTGGAAGAAAGGAGGAGAGAGAGAATGAGAGCGGGAAAGAGAGCGAGAGAAAGAGGGGAGAGAGAGAAAGGTA
This sequence comes from Discoglossus pictus, assembly GCA_027410445.1. Lineage (NCBI taxonomy): Eukaryota > Metazoa > Chordata > Amphibia > Anura > Alytidae > Discoglossus > Discoglossus pictus. The sequence continues at coordinate 36,142,028 of CM050170.1, read as the reverse complement.
AGAAGAGAAAAGGAGGGGAAAAGCTAAAGAGAGGGAAAAAAGAGAAAGAGATAGGGAGAATGAGAGGGCTATAGTAAAACAGAGGAGAAGAGAGAAAGAGAGTGAGGGAGAGAAAAAGAGAGAAAGAGAGGGAGGAAGAAAGAGAGAATAGGGAGGGAGAGAGAGAGAGTAAGAGGCAGAGCGAGAAACAAAGGGGGTAGAGAGAGAGATAAACAGAGAAAGAGAGAGTGGGGATAGAGAGAAAGAGAAATAGAGGGGGAGAAAGAGAGAGAGAAAGAGAGGGAGAAAAAGAGGAAGAGAAAGAGAGACAGAGAGAGGTGAAAAAAGAGAGGGGGAGAAAGAGAGAGAAAGAGAAGGGAAGAGTGAAAAAGAGAGAGGGGAGAGAGAGAGAAGGGGAGAGAGAAAAAGAGAGGGAGAGAAAGACAGAGAGGAGAGAGAGACAAATAGAGGAAGAGAGAAAGTGAGAGAGGAAGAAAGAGAGAATAGGGAGAGAGAGAGAGATAGAGAGAGAGAAAGGGAGAGAGAGGGGAGAAAGAAAGAGAGAGAGAAAGAGAGACATAAGGAGAGAGAACGAGAGAGAGAAGGTGAAAGAGGGGGAGAGAGGCGAGAGAAAACGATAGAGAGAGAGAGAGGGAGAGAGAGAGTGAAAGAAAGAGAAGGGAAGAGTGAAATAGAGAGTGGAATAAAGAGATAGGGAGAGGGAGGAAGAAGAAATAGATAAGGAGAGAGAGAAAGGGGATAGAGAGAGAAGAGGAGAGAGAGAAGCAGAGAGAGGTAAAGAGAGAGAATGAGAGACAGAAGGATAGAGGTAGAGGAGAGAGAGAAAGAAGGATAATTAAGGAGAGAGGGGGGATAGAGAAAAAGAGAAATAGAGGGGGATAAAGAGAGGGAGAGAGAGGGAGAGAAGCAGAGGGGGAGAGTGAAAGAGAGAAAGAGGAAGAGAGAGAGAGAAAGAGAGAGACAGAGAGAGAGGTGAAAAAAGAGATTGGGAGAAAGAGAGATAAAGAGAAGGGAAGAGTGAAAAAGAGAAGGGGCGAGATAGATGGAGAGGGAGAGAGAAAAAGGGGAGAGCAGGAGAGAGAGAGAGAAAGGGAGGAAGAGAAAAAGAGGGAAAAGATAAAAGAGAGAGAGAGAGTAAGAGGGAGAGCGAGAAACAAAGGGGGTAGAGAGAGAGAGAGAAAGAAAGAAAGAGAGAGTGGGGATAGAGAGAAAGAGAAATAGAGGGGGAGAAGAGAGAGAAAGAGGGAGAGAGAGGGAGGGAGAGGAAGAGAGAGAGGGGGGGAGAGAGAGCGAGAGGGGGGAAGAAAGAGAGGGGGAGAAAGAGAGAAAGAGAAGGGAAGAGTGAAAAAGAGAGAGGGGGAGAGAGAGGAATAAACAGATGGGGCGAGGGAGGAAGAAAGAGAGGGAGAAAGAGACAAGGGGAGAAAGGGAGAGGTAGAGAAAGAAATGAGAGACAGAAGGATAGAGGGAGAGGAGAGAGAAAAAAGGAGAGAAAAAAAAGAGAATTAAGGAGAGGGAGAAAGAGAGAGAGGGAAGAGAGAAATAAAGAGATAGAGAGAGAGAGGGAGAAGCGAGAGAGAAATAGAGGGGGAAAGAGAAAGAGAGAGGGAGAATGAGAGGGCTATAGTGAAACAGAGGAGGAGAGAGAAATAGAGAGAGTAAGAGAGAGAGAGATAAACACAGAGAGAGAAAGATAGAGGGGGGATAGAGAGAAAGAGAAATAGAGGGGGAGAAAGAGAAAGGGATAGAGAAAGAGGGAGAGAGAGAAAGAGAGAGGGGGGAGAAAGAGAGAGAGAAAGAGAAGGGAAGAATAAAAAGGAGAGAGAGAGAGGAATAAAGAGATGGGGAGAGGGAGGAAGAAAGAGAGGCAGCGAAGGAGAGAGAGAAGAGGAGGGAGAGGTAGAGAGAGAGAGAGAATGAGAGACAGAAGGATAAAGGGAGAGGAGAGAGAGGAAAGCAGAGAAATAAGGAGAATGAAGGAGAGGGAGAAGGAAAGAGAAAGGGAGAGAGAAGGAGAGAGAGAGGGAGAGAGAAAGAAAGAGAGACAAGGCTAGAGAGCGACAGAAGGAGAGAGAGCGAGAGAGAGAAGGTGAAAGAAGTAGAGAGAGAGAGAGAAGCAGAGAGAAAGTAGGGGGGGAGAGAGAGAGAGAGATGAGAGAGGGAAGGAGAGATAAAGAGAGAGGGAAGGAGAGAGAAAGAGAGAGGGGAGAGAAAGAAAGAGAGAGAGGGAGAAAGAGAAGTAAAGAGTGAAAAGGAGAGTGGGAGAGAGAGAGGAAAAAAGAGATAGGGAGAGGGAGAAGGGGGATAGAGAGAGAAGAGGAGAGAGGGAGAGGTAGAGAGAGAAAGAATGAGAGACAGAAGGATAGCAGGAGAGGAGAGAGAGAAAAGGAGAGAAAGAAGGATAATTATGGAGAGAGAGAAGGAGAGAGAGGCAAGGAGAGAGAAAGAGAGAGAGAGGGGAGAAAGAGAGAGGGAGAAGAGAGAGAGAAAGGGGAAGACAAGGAGAGGTGAGAGAAAAAGAGAGAGAGAGGGAGAGAGAGAGTGAAAGAAAGAGAAGGGAAGAGAGAAATAGAGAGTGGGAGAGAGAGAGAGGAATAAAGAGATGGGGAGAGGGAGGAAGAAAGAGAGGAAGAGAGAGAGAAGAAGAAAGAGATAAGGAGAGAGAGAAAGGGGATAGAGAGAGAAGAGGAGAGATGGAAGCAGAGAGAGGTAGAGAGAGAGAGAATGAGAGACAGAAGGATAGAGGGAGAGGAGAGAGAGAGAGAGAGAGAGAGAGAGAGAGAGAGAGAGAAAGAAGGATAATTAAGGAAAGAGGGGGGATAGTGAGAAAGAGAAATAGAGGGGGATAAAGAGAGGGAGAGAGCGGGAGGGAAGCAGAGGGGGAGAGTGAAAGAGAAAAAGAGGAAGAGAGAGAGAGAAAGAGAAGGGAAGAGTGAAAAAGAGAAGGGGCGAGATAGATGGAGAGGGAGAAAGAAAGAGGGGAGAGCAGGAGAGAGAGAGAGAGAGAAAGGGAGGAAGAGAAAAAGAGGGAAAAGATAAAAAGAGGGAAAAAAGAAAAGGGAGAGAGAGAGAGTAAGAGGGAGAGCAAGAAACAAAGGGGGTAGAGAGAGAGAGAGAAAGAGAGAGAAAGAAAGAGAGAGTGGGGATAGAGAGAAAGAGAAATAGACGGGGAGAAGAGAGAGAGAGAAAGAGGAAGAGAGAGAGGGGGAGAGAGAGCGAGAGAGGGGAAGAAAGAGAGGGGGAGAAAGAGAGACAGAGAAGGGAAGAGTGAAAAAGAGAGAGGGGGAGAGAGAGGAATAAAGAGATGGGGCGAGGGAGGAAAAAAGAGAGGGAGAGGAGAGAGAGGGAGAAAGAGAGAAGGAGAGAAAGGGAGAGGTAGAGAGAGAAATGAGAGACAGAAGGATAGAGGGAGAGGAGAGAGAAAAAAGGAGAGAAAAAAAGGAGAATTAAGGAGAGGGAGAAGAAGAGGGAGAAGCGAGAGAGAAAAAGAGGGGGAAAGAGAAAGAGAGAGGGAGAATGAGAGTGCTATAGTGAAACAGAGGAGGAGAGAGAAATAGAGAGAGTAAGAGGGAGAGTGAGAAACAAAGGGGGTAGAGAGAGAGATAAACAAAGAGAGAGAAAGACAGAGGGGGGATAGAAAGAAAGAGAAATAGAGGGTGAGAAAGAGGGAGGGAGAGAAAAAGAGGGGGAGAGAGAAAGAGAGAGGGGGTGAAAGAGAGTGAGAGAAAGAGAGAGAGAAAGAGAAGGAAAGAGTGAAAAAGAGAGAGAGAGAGGAATAAAGAGATGGGGAGAGGGAGGAAGAAAGAGAGGCAGCGAAGGAGAGAGAGAGAAGGAGAGAAGAGGAGGGAGAGGTAGAGAAAGAGAGAGAATGAGAGAGAAGGATAGAGAGAGGAGAGAGAGGAAAGCAGAGAAATAAGGAGAATGAAGGAGAGGGAGAAGGAAAGAGAGAGGGAGAGAGAGAGGGAGAGAGAAATAGAGAGATAGAGAGAGAGAGGGAGAAGCAAGAGAGAAATAGAGGGGGAAAGAGAAAGAGAGAGGGAGAATGAGAGGGCTATAGTGAAACAAAGGAGGAGAGAGAAATAGAGAGAGTAAGAGAGAGAGAGATAGAGGGGGGATAGAGAGAAAGAGAAATAGAGGGGGAGAAAGAGAGAGGGATAGAGAAAGAGGGAGAGAGAGAAAGAGAGAGGGGGGAGAAAGAGAGAGAGAAAGAGAAGGGAAGAATGAAAAGGAGAGAGAGAGAGGAATAAAGAGATGGGGAGAGGGAGGAAGAAAGAGAGGCAGTGAAGGAGAGAGAGAAGAGGAGGGAGAGGTAGAGAGAGAGAGAGAATGAGAGACAGAAGGATAAAGGGAGTGGAGAGAGAGGAAAGCAGAGAAATAAGGAGAATGAAGGAGAGGGAGAAGGAAAGAGAAAGGGAGAGAGAAGGAGAGAGAGAGGGAGAGAGAAAGAAAGAGAGACAAGGCAAGAGAGCGACAGAAGGAGAGAGAGCGAGAGAGAGAAGGTGAAAGAAGTAGAGAGAGAGAGAAGCAGAGAGAAAGTAGGGGGGAGAGAGAGAGAGAGAGATGAGAGAGGGAAGGAGAGATAAAGAGAGAGGGAAGGAGAGAGAAAGAGAGAGGGGAGAGAAAGATAGAGAGAGAGAGAGAGAGAGAGAGAGAAAGAGAAGTGAAGAGTGAAAAGGAGAGTGGGAGAGAGAGAGGAAAAAAGAGATAGGGAGAGGGAGAAGGGGGATAGAGAGAGAAGATGAGAGAGGGAGAGGTAGAGAGAGAAAGAATGAGAGACAGAAGGATAGCGGGAGAGGAGAGAGAGAAAAGGAGAGAAAGAAGGATAATTATGGAGAGAGAGAAGGAGAGAGAGGCAAGGAGAGAGAAAGAGAGAGAGAGGGGAGAAAGAGAGAGGGAGAAGAGAGAGAGAAAGGGGAAGACAAGGAGAGGTGAGAGAAAAAGAGAGAGAGAGGGAGAGAGAGAGTGAAAGAAAGAGAAGGGAAGAGAGAAATAGAGAGTGGGGGAGAGAGAGAGGAATAAAGAGATGGGGAGAGGGAGGAAGAAAGAGAGGAAGAGAGAGAGAAGAAGAAAGAGATAAGGAGAGAGAGAAAGGGGATAGAGAGAGAAGAGGAGAGATGGAAGCAGAGAGAGGTAGAGAGAGAGAGAATGAGAGACAGAAGGATAGAGGGAGAGGAGAGAGAGAGAGAGAGAGAGAGAGAGAGAGAGAGAAAGAAGGATAATTAAGGAAAGAGGGGGGATAGTGAGAAAGAGAAATAGAGGGGGATAAAGAGAGGGATAGAGCGGGAGGGAAGCAGAGGGGGAGAGTGAAAGAGAAAAAAGGGAAGAGAGAGAGAGAAAGAGAGAGACAGAGAGAGAGGTGAAAAAAGAGATTGGGAGAAAGAGAGAGAGAAAGAGAAGGGAAGAGTGAAAAAGAGAAGGGGCGAGATAGATGGAGAGGGAGAGAGAAAGGGAGGAAGAGAAAAAGAGGGAAAAGATAAAAAGAGGGAAAAAAGAAAAGGGAGAGAGAGAGAGTAAGAGGGAGAGCAAGAAACAAAGGGGGTAGAGAGAGAGAGAGAGAAAGAGAGAGAAAGAAAGAGAGACTGGGGATAGAGAGAAAGAGAAATAGACGGGGAGAAGAGAGAGAGAGAAAGAGGAAGAGAGAGAAGGAGAGAGAGAGGGAGAGAGAAAGAAAGAGAGAGAGAAAAAGAGACAAGGCAAGAGAGCGACAGAAGGAGAGAGAAGGAGAGAGAGAAGGTGAAAGAAGTAGAGAGAGAGAGAGAAGTAGGGGAGAGGAGAGAGAGAGAGAGATGAGAGAGGGAAGGAGAGAGAAAGAGAGAGGGAAGGAGAGAGAAAGAGAGAGGAGATAGAGAGAGAGAGGGGAGAGAAAAAAAGAGAACGAGCAGGAGAGAGAGAAAGAGAAGGGAAGAGTGAAAAAGAGAGAGTGTGAGAGAGAGAGAGAGAGAGAGGAATAAAGAGATAGGGAGAGGGAGAAGGGGGATAGAGAGAGAAGAGGAGAGAGGGAGAGGTAGAGAGAGAGAATGAGAGGCAGAAGGATAGAGGGAGATGAGAAAGAGAGAAAAGGAGAGAAAGAAGAATAATTAAGGAGAGAGAGAAGGAGAGAGAGAAATGAGAGAGAGGCAAGGAGAAAGAAAGAGAGAGAGAGAGGGGAGAGAGAGAAAGAGAGAGGGAGAAGAGAGAGAGAAAGATAGAGGGAGAAGAGAGAGAGAAAGGGGAAGACAAGGAGAGGGGGAGAAAAAGAGAGAGAGGAGGGAGAGAGGGGGAAAGAGAAAGAGAGGGGGAGAAAGAAAGGGGGAAAAGGGAGAGTGAAAGAAAGGAAGAGAGAGAGAATGAGAGAGAGGGAGAGAGAGAGAGAGTAAGAGAAAGGGAGGAAGAGAAAAAGAGGGGGAAAGAGAAAGAGAGGGGAAAAAGAGAAAGAGAGAAGGAGAATGAGAGGGCTATAGTTAAACAGAGGAGGAGAGAGAAAAAGAAAGGGGAGAGAGAGAAAGAGAGGAAGGAAGAAAGAGAGAATAGGGAGGGAGAGAAACAAAGAGAGAGAAAGAGAGGGAGAGGGAGAGGGGGAGAAAGAGAGGGAGAGAAGGAGAGGGGGGAGAGAGAGAGAAATAGAGGGGGAGAAAGAGAGAGTAAGAGAGGGAGAGAAGAAGAGGGGGAGCTAGAGAAAGAAAGAGGGAGAGAGAGAGAAAGAGGGAGAGAGCAAGGGAGGGGAGGGTAAGAAATAAAGGGGGAGAAAGAGAAAGAGAAGGGAAGAGTGACAAAGAGAGAGGGGGAGAGAGAGAGGGGAATAAAGAGATGGGGAGAGGGAGGAAGAAAGAGAGGGAGAGAAGGAAGAGAAAAAGATAAGGAGAGAAAGGGTATAGAGAGAGAAGAGGAGAGAGAGAAGGAGAAAGAGGGAGAGATAGAGAGAGAGGATGAGAGACAGAAGGATAGAGGGAGAGGAGAGAGAGATAAAAGGAGAGAAAAAAAAGGAGAATTAAGGAGAGAGAGAAGGAGAGAGAGAGATAGAAGGAGAGAGAGAAGGAGAGAGAGATAGATGAGAGAGAGAGAGGGAAGGAGAGAGAAAGAGAAAGAAAGAGAAGGAGAAGGACATAGAGAGGGGAGAGAGAAAGAAAGAGAGAAAGAGAAGGAGAGAGAACAAGAGAGAGAAGGTGAAAGAATGATAGAGAGAAGTAGAAAAAAGAGGAGAGAGAAGGAGAGAGAGAGGGAGAGAAAGAGAAGGGAAGAGTGAAAAGGAGAGAGGGGGAGAGAGAGAGAAATAAAGAGATGGGGAGAGGGAGAAATAAAGAGGGAGAGAAGGAGAGAAAGAGGGAGAAAGAGATAAGGAGAGAGAAAAGGGGATAGAGAGAGAAGAGGAGTGAGAGAAGGAGAGAGAGGGAGAGGTAGAGAGAGAGAAATTGAGAGAAAGAAGGAGAGAGAGAAGGATGATTAAGGAGAGAGAGAAAGAGAGAGAGATGAGAGAGGGGAGGAGAGAGAAAGAGAGAGTGAAGGAGAGACAAGGCAAGAGAGAGACAGAAGGAGAGAGAACGAGAGAGAGTGAATGAGAGAGAGAAGGTGAAAGAAGTAGAGAGAGAGAGAGAAGTAGAGAGAGGAGAAAAAGGATAGAGACTGAGAAAGAAGGGGAGAGAGGAGAGAGAAGGAGAGAGAGAGGGAGAGAGAGAGAGGAATAAAGAGATAGGGAGATTGAGGAAGAAAGAGAGGGAGAGAAGGAGAGAGGGAGAAAGAGATAAGGAGAAAGAGAAGGGGGATAGAGAGAAGAAGAAGAGAGAGAGAAGGAGAGGGAGAGGTAGCGAGAGAGAATGAGAGACAGAAGGATAGAGGGAGAGGAGAGAGAGAAGGAGAATTAAGCAGGGAGAGAGGAGAGAGAGATGAGAGAGAGGAAGGAGAGAGAAAGAGAGACAAGTCAAGATAGAGACAGAAGGAGAGAGAACGTGAGAGAGTGAATGAGAGAGAAGGTGAAAGAAGTAGAGAGAGAAGGAGAAAGAAGGATAGAGAGAAGGAGAAAGAAGGGGAGAGGGGAGAGAGAAAGAGAGAGAGAGAATGAGAAAGAAGGAAAGAGGGGAAAGGAGATAGAAAATGAGAATGAAGGGAAGAAAAAAGTAGAGAGAGGAGAGAGAGAAGGAGTGAGAAGGAGAGAGAGAAGTAGAAAGATGAGAGTGAATGAGAGGGATAGAGAGATAATGAGAGAGAAGAAGAGAGAGGGATGAGATAAGTAAAGAGAGGGAGTGAAGGAGAGAGATGAGAGAGAAGGAGAGACTGAAAGAGAGAAGGAGAGAGAAAGGGAGAGAAAGAGAGAGATAGACAGGAGACAGATAGAAAGAGAAAGAAGGAAGGTGAGAGAGGGAGGGAGAGAGAGAAATTGGGAGAGCGAGAAAGAAAGAGGAAGAAAGCAAGGAGAGAAAGAGAGAAAGAAAGAGAGGAAGAAAGAGAGTGAGAGAAGGAGAGAGAGAGAAATAGATAATGAGAGAGAAGGAGAGAGAGAGGAGAAAGAGAGGAGAGAGAAAAGGAGAGGGAGAGAGAAGTAGAGATGAGAGAGATGAGAGAGAAAGAGTGATGGAGAAAGAAAGAAAAGGAGAGTAGAGAGAAGGAGAGAAATAAATAGAAGGAGAGAGACAGAAGGGGGGAGAGAGGAGAGAGAGAGAAAGAGAGAGAGAAGGAGAGAGAGAGAAGGAAAGAGAGAGAGGGGAGAGAGAGGGAGTGAGAGAGAGAAGGAAAGAGAGATGGAAGGAGAAAGAGAAAAGAGAAAGAAGGAGATATAGAGTGGAGAGAGAGAAAAAAGAGATGGAGGAGAGGGGGATAAAGAGAGAAAGGGGGAGGGGAAAAGAGAGAGGGAGAGAGGGGGAGGGGGAAAGAAAGAGGAGGGGATGTGAGAGATAAGGGGAAGAGAAAGAGAAGGGGATATATTTATATATATTATATGTATACTAGCGACTTGCCCGTAAAAAATGATGGCAATAAAATGTTTACTTTGTCGCTCATTGCGTGCCTCTACTTTACTGGCTTCACGGTTAGCGCATTCGGCGCTCATAACGGCCCTCGCAATTTCCTTGCATTAATTTTGAGCCTCTGTCCCCCCTACCTCTCCCCCCATCTACATGATGGGAGGTGCTCATTGCGAGCCTCCCCCCACCCTCTACTTTACTGGCCTTGCGATGAGCGCCTTTGGCGCTCATCACGGGCCTCCCATGTGCCTCCTTTGGTGCTCGTTGTGAGCCTCTGTCCCCCTCCACTTGATGGGTGGTGCGCATTGCAAGCCCCCCTCAACTTCCTCTCCCTCCCTTGTGTCTCTTCCCCTCTTCCTCCCTCCCCTGTGTCTCTTTCCCCCCCCTCCTCTGTGTCTCCTCTCCCTGGGTCTCTTCCCCCCTCTGTCTCTTTCCCCCTGTCTCTTGCCCCCTCTTCTTCCCCCCTCTCCTTTCCCCCTCCTCCCTCCTGTGCCCCCCCCTCTGTGTCTCTATCTTCTATTATAGCTCCTATTATATATTCTCTTATATCCTTATATCCCATATTGAGACCCTATTATATCTCCTATTATATAGTCTATTATTTCCCATATATCTCCTATTATATTCCATATTGAATCCTCTATTATATCTCCTATTATATCTCCTATTATATCCCATATTATATCTCCTATTATATCTCATATTGAATCCCCTATTATATCTCCTTTTATATGCCATATTATATCTCTTATTGTATCTCCTATTATATCTTCTATCTCCTATTATATCTCCTATTATATTCCATATTATATCCCATATTATATCGCCTATTATATCTCCTATTATATCCCCTATTATATCTCCTATTATATCTCCTATTATATCCCCTATTATATCTCTTTGTTTCCTCCCTGCTCTGGCTCACTTACGATGTATACCAAACAGCAACGTCTCCCGCATGTACCATTATCAGTATAGGGGTGTATCACCATCAGTGTAGCACTGGCACGTAAATATTTGATGATAAAGCCCCCTGTTAGTGACAGTGAGATATCTATGTGTTACATGACATTGTCCTCCCCTATTATGCGGTACAGTGGTTTCTTCCAGCTGATTTCAGGTCTGTGCCTCTCCGCCTGGCGCCGCGGAATGCGCATGCGCCACTCATAATTGCCAGTTGTCAGACTCATTGCGTGACGACAAGTCTCAATTACGACACCTATAATATGTGATCCATCTAAACCCTCCATTATCTATCTATGTAATTCCTGTAGATGAAGATATTCCATTGTTGGATAACAGGAGATGAACCTGACTAAATAAACCCATCGGCTCCCAGAATCCATCACAATATAGCTAGGACTTCTGTATTTTACACTGTAATATTTTAAAAGGACAAATTCCATCTAGAAAAGATTAACTATTTATGGAACAGTTCTGGAATTTCCCTAATTCTCCAGTTACTGCTTCATGTTTGAGGAGGGCCGCCATTAGAAACAATATGGTGTTTCATTTCTGTCATTTACAATTAGAATTCTGAGCTCTGTGGTCTGATTGGGTAAATAGTTACATGGATTTGGACTTTGGATGTAATAGTAATTGTGGCTTTATATCTTATTGTTACTCATCTTTTTCTTTTTTCTCGCCCTTTCTTCTTTCTGTTCAGTTCTTACATTTTTATCACTTTGTGCGACTTCTTATTACAACCTTTCCATTCCTTACCACTTTCTTATACCTTCCCACTTATCTTATTTATTGTCATTGCTCTCGTTCCTTCTCATATTGCTCTCTCCATTTCTGTTTAACCCTTTAAATATTTCTCCTTAATAAGCCAAGACCATGGACAAAGTCACAAATTGGCACCAACTAATGACCTGATATCAGATACCACTTATCTTGTGACTGAACCTTTCTTAGGTGTCCTTCTCTGTTACTTTCTCCAGTCGTGTATTACACCCTTGGGACCTGCATCAAAATGGTGTGTATTACTGAGGATTGAAGACCTACTACATGCATAAACATATATATCCAATATTATTACAGAAATATGGCGGGTTCCTGGCTGTTACTGGGTATATATAATATCCCGGTGTATCAATTTACTGGCATGTACTTTATTATGTGCTTATAGGCTCTGTTTTTACTGTCTAAAACCACATGACACCATATACATGGCTCCTTTTAGGCACATGCTTACTGTATTACCAGCTTTAAGCATAGCACAGGATGGATTATGCACAAACCAGGAAACCTAGCCACAGACAGCAATGTTTCAATCTTAACGGATCTCATCAGTGTGGGGCCGGTTCCTGGTTTGTGTAGTAGAGTTTTGTATTGTGGGCTGAACAGTGAGATCCATTAAGTGCTGTCTGTGGGTAGCTTTCCTGGTTTGTGTATTATCCATCCTCTGCTACGCTTGTTATGGATTAGGATCAGTACAAAATGCATAACTGTATTCGTGCACCTACTTATATATCTTATCTTTGCAGTATTATCGTATAACCAAGTTTTACTAATAAATGCTGAATCATTGGGAGCTCTAAGATGGAGGATTCACTGCTTCCACCTATAAAATGGCGTTGGCATTACTTCCAACCTAGCAAGGATGACGACAGCGACCGCACCTTGAAGACACCAGAAGGAAAACACCATCTTCCCTTTGTCTTGATCTCTTGACCAATGGGGAGAAAGACTCATCCCCTGTGGGATGAGTCTTGGAGACTCCTTAATGTATTAACCCAATACCTGATCAAGGTCCCATAAAAGCGGACACCTCATAACCAATGAATTTCCTTATAAACCTGATGTTTTGCTTAATTGTAACTTTTATCTGATTACTAAAAACTATATAAATGACGGCTGACGTAATAAAACTAGGCGAGAGAAAGCTTTATACCAGAACTCTGTGTTGGTGTATTATTTCTCTAAGGTGTGCACACTATACAAATATTGATAATTTGGCCAGGGGCAGATATCTCTGAGAAATACTTTCTTTATTTCCAAAAAAGATGGCGCCCGAACAGGGACTTGAGGTTTAACCGAACCGCAGCGGAGAAGAGGAGTTCGGACTGACTTCATGGGAACAGGCGGAGCCTGATCACCTCCGGTACACGGTAAGGACATGATTAGTACCTTATCCGCGTAGACCTGTTCCTGGGACTCTGTCCGTTGTCCAGTTCTGCTGTAGGAGAGGTTACAAAGTACAGGTAATAGCTTGCCTCAAGTCCATTTGAATCCTGTACAAGAGATAGTGATATCTGTCGCCTGTGTGTGTCTGTTGGTAGTGTGATTAAGTGATTGGGATTTCTTAGATTTTGTGGTTCGGGGACATACACGTGTATGTGTGACAGGTTCTGGAGACGGATGACTTGTGCCGAGAGACGCACATAACCCCGAGAAATTGCACATACGGGCATGCATATACGTGCCCCGGAGATTGGGATTGCTTTGCATACTTTCCTGGGAAGGGTCTATGCATGCTGGATAGATGAATAGCTCTTGGGGGTCATGATGTTCAAGCCTTGGTAGCCTGATAACCCCAGGAGACGTCTGTCATTCACTACGGGTGGTTAAACGTGTATGTGGGACACAGACTTCAGTGGCAGATTGATAGTGTTGTAAAGCACAATAAGCCCTGAGGGTGTCGGTTTGTGAGCACCTAGTTGTGCAAGACCCCGAATCACATATCTTTGAATCTAAAGTTTTCTGCAGAAAAGGTTTGCTGATTATAATGTTACATGTTATGTTACTGCTGGTTATTAATGCATGATGATATGAACTATGATGCGATTATGTCTTGTTGATTTACATGCCTCTGTCCACTATCCTCCTTGCTATCCCTTACCAGCAGTTAAGTGGTTACAGACTACAAAGGTATAGTCCCCGGAGGGCGGTAACAACGGTCTGAGTTTAGAGAAGACGTACAAATTAACCCTTCGTAGCAGTCGAACAAGTCAGACCTTCTTCTTCAGAGCTTCTAGCTCTCTATCTCTCTCTCTCTCTCTCTCTCTCTCTCTCTCTCTCTGCTACTCTCTCTCTCTCTCTCTGTATTACTACCTCGTTAAACACCTGCTGCTAAATACGTGTTTGCTTCATATAGAGATATGGGGCAGAATCAAGTTAAATTGAGTGAGGGCGTGTTGGCCCAGGATATAGTCAAGAAAAGGGGAGGTGAGGCTGTCGTGAGCCGATGTTCAAAGTGTGTAGTATTACCAGTGTCGTAGGAGGGCATTTGAGGGCAGAAGAGTGGCGTAAAGTGTTGAGAAATAACAAAGGGCAGTTGCAAGTTTGTGGCTTGTTGCCGAGTGCAGAGATGTGGTACAGGGTGGCTAAAGCGATTGCACAGGAGGGTTGGATCGAGAGAGAGATTGAAATGAAGGGACGGAAGATGTATGTGTATCATGCTCCATGTGAAGTGGTCAGTTCCCCGAATTCGCCCGTCGTCCCCTCCATATCACAAGCACCCTGTCACCCTAATGCACCACAGCTACTACATACTGCCGAACAAAGACATTTCATTCTACCACAACCAAAGAATGGCGCCCACACACACACGAAGGAGGAGCTGCACTCACCCCCGAACACTGCCCATCATAACGTGATGTCACTCGTCACATCACCTGTCCAAGGGGCTCCGCCCATTACGCCTACCGCTTCAACGGCACATCCCACTTGCTTGTATCCAGTACTGACTCCAGATGGAACACTGTATTCCCCATATCCGATATTTCCATCTGTGGAGGTACCAATTGTAACAGAAGATTCACCAGCAAGTGCTGGGCCACATAGTGTACATAGTACACACAGCTCTGCCATAAGCCTGCTGTTCGCCCCACTTCCCAAGCCCACAACACCACTGGAAGTGCAAGCTCTGCCCATACATCATCATCAACAAGATAGTTCAGAAGAGTGGGATGAAGACATAAGGGGAGGAGAGGGGGCGGAAGAATGGAGATATAGGAGATCCAATTCCAAAGCGAAATCTAAGAGGAGGAACAAGAAAAGGGGAAGTCTAATGTACGTTGCATTTACCCCGACACAAGCCACCTCCCTTATAAACACATTGCCCGACCCTGAAAAACAACCTATGCCTTTCTATAGGAAGATGGCACAGATCCAAAAGACATACTCAGCAGAGTGGGAGGACCTAGTTAGCTTGTGTGAAATCAAGGCAGGAGATTCATACTGGCCTATTATGCGGAATGCAATAGATCCTTATGGTACAAATCGTTCAAAGCATGACTTTACATCTGGTATACGATTCTGTAAACTGTTAAGACATTGGGCAAAGGATAAATTGGCAGATCAAGCAGTTAATTTACAAGATATCAAGCAGGAAAAAGAAGAGTCAGTAGAAAAGTTTCATGCACGACTCACACAAGTATTTACAGATCTTGGCTTCAGTCCACATAATAAAACACACACGCAGATGTTAAGTACAGCTTTCGTGCTGGGATTGCAGGAGACACTTCAAAATGGCCTATTGACATCCAGACCGGAATATAGAGTGTTACCTTTAGACACCTTACTGCTGGTTGCTAAAGGACTGGAGACAGAGGCGGCTAAACAACCTGCATCATCAGCGTCTAAGAAGACAGCTGTGCTTATGGTGAATTCTGAAGAATCACCACGGAAAGAAACAAGATAGTGTTTTAATTGTGGGAAATCAGGACACCTTAGCAAGAATTGCTAGGCACCCAGGAAGACGAGACCTAGACAGCAGACAGATGATACTAATGCAGCGCCTGTGCTTCAAGCTACAGCATAGGACGGGGGTGAGCCTGTGTCAGTTTACCCTATTTTGGCAGTTTCTTCAGGGGATGACGAGGTAGGACCACACGCTATTGTGACACTACCAATAGGGCGAACTCCCACAACCTTTCTCATAGACACAGATGCAGCCAGAAGCGTTTTAAGAAAACAAGATCTGCCCGATATATCTTACCTGTCTGACATTGATGTTGCTTGTGTAGGAGTAGATGGTGTTCCCATCTCCAACCATTTAACCCAACCTATGCAAATAGGCCCATTTCCAGATCTACTCGCAAGATTTGTAGTATCCTCCACATGCCCTATAAATCTGTTAGGTGCAGACGTTCTTTCTCGACTACAAGCATCTATCTCATTCACCCCGGACGGAACTGTACAGGTGTCTACACCTCTACAAGTCACTGACACGTTAGCACTCTGCTCACTGCCCATATTACTACACATAGATGCCAATAGCATCTGCAATACAGGGCCAGATGATATCTTGGACAAGATTCAAGCAACGCTCTGGTCACAAGGACCGGAAGATATTGGACACCTAAAGGTGCCACCAGTCATAGTAAAACTAAAACCCGGAGCAGAGTTACCATTCAAGCCACAGTATCCTCTGAAGCCAGCACAAATAAATGCGATCTCTCAACAGATAGAGAGGTTAGTGCAGCAAAGGGGCGTTGATCCCGTGTACGTCACCATGTAACACGCCCCTCTTTCCAGTAAAGAAGAAATCTAAAAAGGGAGAACCAGTAAAATATCGTATGGGGCAAGATTTACGAGCAGTCAATGAAGCAACCATATTAGACACTCCAATAGTACCTAATCCGAATACTCTCCTTTCTGGAATACCTCCAGCAGCTGCATACTTTACCGTAGTGGATTTAGGAAATGCTTTCTTCAGTATTCCCCTTGACCCCTCTTGCCAGTATTTGTTCGCTTTCACGCATGATCATAATCAATACAAATGGACTGTAATGCAATGGGGGTCTTGACACAGTCCCATGGAAACAGACAACGGCCTATTGGCTATTTCTCATGTCAATTGGATGCTGTGGCAAGAGGAGGACCGTCTTGCCTCAGAGCAGCATTGGCAGCACATGCCTTACTGGACAAAACCAATGACATAGTCCTTGGTTATCCTCTGACAGTTCTGGCACCACATGACATTGCAGCCATCATACAGCAGACCCAACCTAAGCACATGACTACAGCCAGACACCTTTGTCTGCAATGTTCCCTCCTTCTGCCAGACAATGTTACTTTGCAGAGATGCTATGTTCTCAATCCAGCCACTCTCTTACCATTTCCAGAGGGGGGAGATGAGGAAGATGGATACTTTTGGTACAGCCTGATTTTGAACCCAAACTCAGGAATAACCAATCTATATGTACAAAGACGTCTACTGGAAGGTGGTGGAAACAGCCAGATGCCCACAGATGAGACACAAGACCCTCTATATTGCACACTGTGGAATAAACAATCTCCAGGCCGAGATTTTCAATATGAAGCAAGACTCACTAAATTGAAGCAGGTCACCTTAAAACTAAAGACATTGTACAACAATGCAGCAGGAGATGGTGCATTTACGGTGGAGCTCCCGCAAGAAGCAGAATTGCTCTACAAACATTGGGATACAGAAATACCACATGTTGCAGTATCCAAGTTTGCACCGGATGGATGGAAGACATTGGGAGCTGCGTTAAAATGGTGGGAATCTGCAGAGGAAGAGGAGTTGGAAGAGGAAGGAGTGGAAAAGAAAACTCTCCACTGGCAAGCAAACAGCACTCCCAGTATACAAGCCAGAGACCAATATGCAGTCCCAGGACTCACAAATCCACCTACAGCAAAATGCAAATGGAAATGGAAACCTCACACCTTGCGAATGTAAAGGAACTCGCCCTGACAGACCCAGACATCACTCTGTATGTGGATGGATAAAGGTATGCTGATGACAATGGAAAATATCACACAGGATATGCTGTAACTACGGAAAAAGATGTGATACGAGCCTTCTCACTACCTCCCTCCATGTCAGCACAAGAGGCAGAGTTGATTTGACTAAGGCCTGTGAGGTTGCGACAGGAGTCCGAGCCAATATCTATACGGATTCAAGGTATGCTCTGGGAGTGACTCAAGACTTTGGATTAATTTGGGGAGCCAGAGGATTCATGACAGGTGCAGGCACTCCAGTGAAGCATGATAAAGCCATCCGTGAACTGTTAGAAGCTCTAGCACTCCCAAAAGAAGTAGCCATATTGAAGGTAAAGGCACATGGGAAGCTAAATTCAGATGAAGCACGAGGAAACCATCTAGCAGATCAGACAGCTAAACAAGCAGCAATGACAACACAGGAAATGGAAAGGAGAGAGGTGGATGGAGAAATAAACATCTATACAATGCAGACTCTGCCAACAGATTTAAAATTGCTTAAAGAATTGCAGAAGACGGCGGGTCTAGAAGAAGTGAATAAATGGAAAGCAAAAGGAGCAGCTTTGAAAGATGGACTATATGTTGACAATCTGAGATTGTGTTTGCCAAGAAGCTTGTACTCAGCAACAGTACAATGGGCACATGGACCAGCACACCTGTCAAAGACTCTCATGAATAACTTAATAAATAAGTATTACATGGCCTCAGGCATCACTACTCTGACAAGCACTTACTGTAAATCGTGCAGTATTTGCGCCAAGTGCAACGTAGGCCGCACAGAGAAACCACCACAGAGACATTTGGCGAAATCATTATATCCATTCCAGAGGATACAAATTGATCACATTCAGATGCCAAAGAGTGGTCGGTATGAATATGCATTAGTCATCGTGGACATGTTCTCAGGATGGCCGGAAGCCTACCCAGTTGTAAATATGACAGCAAAAACAACAGTGAAACGCTTATTAACAGAGCTCATCTGCAGATATGGGGTCCCTGAAGTGATTGAGAGTGACCAGGGACCAGCTTTTACAGCAGTATTGGCCAAGGAAATATGGACAGCCCTAGGAGTGACCCTCTCCTTTCATACGCCTTACCATCCTCAAAGTAGTGGGAAGGTGGAACGTATGAATGGTACCTTGAAATCTAGGATGCTAAAAATGTCTTTAAAAACATTTAAAAACAGTATTCGGGCATACCAGAGTGTATGACACTCATTCTGGCCCTTTAAATACAGTGGGGTCATTCGGTACTTGCCCTGTGTGAACGGTGATACCCCAGATAGCTATGCCATGGAGCCCATTCATATAATAAAAGACTATGGGAAAGACTTTAGCTACATGGCAATTGAACTGTGTGAATAGGATCTGAGCGCTATTCAGTAGTTTTGTGCTCTCAGATCCCAGCTATCTGGGGATATGTGAAATGTCTATGTGTTATGGGTAAAAGGTGACTTTATGTATTTTAAAGTGGTTTATGTCTTTTTGCAACCATGTGCTCAATGGAGTCTGCCTCTATCCCTGGATAATTGGATTACTTTCCCCATTGTCTCCAGTACAGAGGCCTCTGTAAAACCTGTTTGAGCTAGGGCCCAAAAGATACTTTTACTAACGTTTGAACCCCTGGTCTGATTCATGCCATTTTTTTATATGTTGTTCCACAATTTATGTTGTTCATAACAATGTAAGTTTTATTTATGTACTATGTAAAATCATAAAGTTATAAAAATTTATAAAAATGTGTAAGTTTTAGCTGGGAGATAATTGAGTAGATACAGTAAGAAACTCAATTATCTCCCAAGCAGAGGGGGGGGGGGGGGGAACTGCGGGCGTTACTATTGTGTTATTGCTTGTTCTTTACCTTCCCCCGTGGTGTGTTCTGTTTGTACCTGACTGTAATAAAAACCAGGCTGGGTGTGCCAGCAAGAGAGTTCTACTTGACCCTGCAAAACGTAGCCTCGTCTCGTTCTTGGAGGGAATTGCTATATCACACTGGGGATTGCTATGCGCTGCATACTCCCTTGAGCTTTAACTACTGAACTCTTGTTCCTGATGTACTCTCCTTGAACGAGAGGTCTTCCCCACACGGTCCTGGATGCTGGAGATTCATACAGGGTGGAAGGAAGATGGCGCGGCTCCAGTTAAGCTACGGCGTTTGTGGAGTCTGTGGTGGTTGTGGTGTCCGGTGCGGTGCTTGTAGTCCTCGGCGCAAGCTAGGATGCGTCCATAAATGGAGGTACCCAGTCGGGGTGCCAGGTGATCCGTTACATTGACAGTGGTGGGATGGCGTCCTAGTGCGAGGAAAAACAGCCCGGAGACACTGGTAACGTTTGGAGTTACAAATTGAGGGCAACGCTAGTATCCGTACAGCGCCCCTGGCTACAGCAGGATGGAACCGGCTAGTTTTCGGACAGTGTTCCATGATGAGGAGGAGGAGGAGGCCGTGGACTACAGGGATGCAGACAGAAAGGAACTCTGGTATGATGCCCTGGAAGATGCCCAATGGCGGCGAGGTGAGAGTCTCCCCAGTGATGAGCAGCGGCTACAGAAGCGTGTGGCGATGCGGATGTATCTATTGGGAGAGCAGCCCCTGGATGAGTGGGTGACAAGACTAGAGACCCTGGTACGGCGAGAGATCTGGCTAGACAACGCATACCAGGCCCTCTGGTGGCATACCGTTCGACTTACCCCCTGGACGGCTGAACACGACTTACCGGAGGGGGATGATTATGATGGCCCGGGTTTATTATGGGAGGCCTTGGAGGATGACATTGATCTTGGCAGCACGGAGGGGTTTAGATTTTGGGACATCTACGACGACCGGATGGGCATATATGTCTGGGTTGACGAAGCCGAGGTGAGCAAAGACATGACCCACCTGGTAACAAGAGAGTGGGAGCTGGAGCAGGACTACCAACACCTTCTCAGCTTCGTGCAGCCCCAACCTATCCGACAAGCAGAACCAGACCTCATTGACTGGTCCTGGGATGACCTCCAGATGGCAGGTAGAGATGGGACCGAGGTCTCTCTACCGGCCCTACAGGGAGCCGAAGGTGTCGTCCTTCCCCCCCAGCGGCAGTGTGAACCCCAGGGGGCAGAAGGTGTCGTCCTTCCCCCCCAGCGGCAGTGTGAACCCCAGGGGGCAGAAGGTGTCATCCTTCCCCCCCAGCGGCAGTGTGTATCCCAGGGAGCAGAAGGTGGCGTCCTTCCCCCCAGCGGCAGTGTGAACCCCATGGGGCAGAAGGTGTCGTCCTTCCTCCCCAGCGGCAGTGTGAACCCCAGGGGGCAGAGGGTGTCGTCCTTCCCCCCCAGTGGCAGTGTGAACCCCAGGGGGCAGAAGGTGTCGTCCTTCCCCCCCAGCGGCAGTGTGAACCACAGGGGGCAGAAGGTGTTGTCCTTCCTCCCCAGCGGCAGTGTGAACCCCAGGGGGCAGAAGGTGTCGTCCTTCCCCCCCAGCGGCAGTGTGAACCCCAGGGGGCAGAAGGTGTCGTCCTTCCCCCCCAGCGGCAGTGTGAACCACAGGGGGCAGGCGGTGTCGTCTTTCCCCCCCAGCGGCAGTGTGAACCACAGGGGGCAGAAGGTGTCGTCCTTCCTCCCCAGCGGCAGTGTGAACCACAGGGGGCAGGCGGTGTCGTCCTTCCCCCCCAGCGGCAGTGTGAACCACAGGGGGCAGAAGGTGTCGTCCTTCCTCCCCAGCGGCAGTGTGAACCACAGGGGGCAGAAGGTGTCGTCCTTCCCCCCCAGCGGCACTGTGTATCCCAGGGAGCAGAAGGTGCCATCCTTCCCCCCCAGCGGCAGTGTAAACCCCAGGGAGCTGAAGGTGTCGCCCTCTCCCCCCAGCGACAGTTTACCCTAACAAGGGGAGACACCAATCTCCCAGATGGCGCAGATGGGACCGTGGTCTCTGCGCCTGACATACCGGGATGCTGGACAGCCTGTCCAGATCCCCAACTACCCTCACTGGGACAACTGAAGGAGGGGGTAAGTACAAATTCCCCTCCCCAGCTAACTCCTAATATGGCCCCAGGGTTACCAGAGGAAATGTTAACCCCCACTGACCCCCACGTTTCCCTGGCTACTGAGCCGGAATATGTCCCAAGTACCCCAGCAGAAGAGCTGACAGTGGGGCAGAGTGCAGTTGGCCTCTGCCCTCCCTTTGTCCCTTGTACAGAGCAGGATGTCCTGCAAGTTATACCAGCAGAAGAGCTGGCATCAGGGCAGAGTGCCGTTGGCCTCTGCCCCTCAAGTCCCCTCAGCGTGTTGCCCCATCACCACAGCGAAATATCCAGGTGCAGTAACTGTTTGTTGTGGGTGGGCTGCTCTTGCACTTTGTTGTTGTGGGGGGGCTGCTCTAGCACTGGTTTATTGTGGGTTGGTGGATCGTCTAACGGAGGCACTGACCGGCAGAAGGTCAGGTGCCTGGTTAGACTTCCCCCCAAAGGGGAGATGTGTGACGAAGTGCCCTTCGCCACTTTGTCTTGGAGAGGACTTATTGCCAGCCTCCTTCCCTGCGACTATGGCCCTGGGACATATTGCCCTTTAAAAACAGTATTCGGCCATACCAGAGTGTATGTCACTCATTCTGGCCCTTTAAATACAGTGGGGTCATTCGGTACTTGCAGTGTGTGAACGGTGATACCCCAGATAGCTATGCCATGGAGCCCATTCATATAATAAAAGACTATGGGAAAGACTTTAGCTACATGGCAATTGAACTGTGTGAATAGGATCTGAGCGCTATTCGGTAGTTTTGTGTGCTCAGATCCCAGCTATCTGGGGATATGTGAAATGTCTGTGTGTTATGTGTAAAAGGTGACTTTATGTATTTTAAAGTGGTTTATGTCTTTTTGCAACCATGTGCTCAATGGAGTCTGCCTCTATCCCTGAATAATTGGATTACTTTCCCCATTGTCTCCAGTACAGAGGCCTCTGTAAAACCTGTTTGAGCCAGGGCCCAAAAGATACTTTTACTAACGTTTGAACCCCTGGTCTGATTCATGCCATTTTTTTATATGTTGTTCCACAATTTATGTTGTTCATAACAATGTAAGTTGTATTTATGTACTATGTAAAATCATAAATTTATAAAAATGTATAAAAATGTGTAAGTTTTAGCTTGGAGATAATTGAGTAGATACAGTTAGAAACTTAATTATCTCCCAAGCAGAGGGGAGGGAAACTGCGGGCGTTACTATTGTGTTATTGGTTGTTCTATACCTTCCCCCGTGGTGTGTTCTGTTTGTACCTGACTGTAATAAAAACCAGGCTGGGTGTGCCAGCAAGAGAGTTCTACTTGACCCTGCAAAACGTAGCCTCGTCTCGTTCTTGGAGGGAATTGCTATATCACACTGGGGATTGCTATGCGCTGCATACTCCCTTGAGCTTTAACTACTGAACTCTTGTTCCTAATGTACTCTCCTTGGAGGAGAGGTCTTCCCCAGACGGTCCTGGATGCTGGAGATTCATACAGGGTGGAAGGAAGATGGCGCTGCTCCAGTTAAGCTACGGCGTTTGTGGAGTCTGTGGTGTCCGGTGCGGTGCTTGTAGTCCTCGGCGCAAGCTAGGATGCGCTTATCAATGGAGGTACCCAGTCGGGGTGCCAGGTGATCCGTTACATTGGCTGGCAGTGGTGGGATGGCGTCCTAGTGCGAGGAAAAACAGCCCGGAGACACTGGTAACGTTTGGAGTTACAAATTGAGGGCAACGCTAGTATCCGTACAGCGCCCCTGGCTACAGCAGGATGGAACCGGCTAGTTTTCGGACAGTGTTCCATGATGAGGAGGAGGCCGTGGACTACAGGGATGCAGACAGAAAGGAACTCTGGTATGATACCCTGGAAGATGCCCAATGGCGGCGAGGTGAGAGTCTCCCCAGTGATGAGCAGCGGCTACAGAAGCGTGTTACATAGTTACATAGTTACATAGTTACATAGTATTTAAGGTTGAAAAAAGACTTTCAGTCCATCAAGTTCAACCTTTTAAGATCTCCTTTGATCTGCAATATGTGGATTAACTATTAATTCATTAGTTGTTAATTATGTATTAATCAATTATTTAATGTTTTTTTTTATTTTTTTTATTATTATTAATTAGTCCAATAGAAAGAAAAAAAAAAATAATTAAAAAAAAATTAAAAAAAAACGAGACTTAGCCAATTGTCTAAAGGGGAAATGTTAAATTTGGATCATTACTGTCTCTCTAATTATCCATGATAACCCTGAATACCCTTTTTAATTAGAAATAAATCTAGTCCCCTTTTAAAGTTATCTATCGAATCCGCTGTCACCACCTCCTCTGGTAGAGAATTCCACAGATTAACCACCCTTACTGTGAAGAACCCTTTTCTTTCTTTGAGGTGGAATCTTTTTACTTCTAACCTCAAGGGATGTCCTCTTGTCAGTTGAATACCTCTTGGCACAAAAAGCTCCCCCGACAAATCTTTATACTGACCCTGGATGTATTTATATAAGGTAATCATATCTCCTCTTAGACGCCTTTTTTCTAGAGAAAATAAGTTTAATTTGGTTAGTCTTTCTTCATAACTTAGCCCCTCCATTCCCCTTATTAGTTTGGTTGCCCTTCTCTGTACCTTTTTCAGCTCTAAAATGTCCTTTTTATGAAGTGGTGCCCAAAATTGTACTCCATATTCCAAATGAGGGCGTACTAGAGATTTGTATAGTGGCAGAATTATATTTGCTTCCCTGGCTTCTATACCTTTCTTAATACATGCTAATATTTTATTTGCCTTTGCAGCTGCTGCTTGGCTTTGAGCACTGTTACCTAGGTGGTTGTCCACAAGCACTCCCAAATCCCTTTCAATATCTGATACACCTATATTTGCTCCATTAAGATTATAAATTGCATGGCTATTTTTCCTTCCCAGATGCATAACCTTACATTTATTCGTATGAAATCTCATCTGCCATTTAGATGCCCATTCCTCAATTTTATGTAAATCCCCTTGGAGGGAAAGCACATCATTTTCTGATTTAATTACCTTGCACAACTTTGTGTCATCAGCGAAAATGGAGACACCACACTCCAATCCTACCTCTAAGTCATTAATAAATATGTTAAAAAGGAGAGGACCTAATACTGAACCCTGAGGAACCCCACTTACCACATTAGTCCAATCGGAGTATGTTCCATTTACAACAACCCTTTGCTTCCTGTCTTTTAGCCAGCTCTCAATCCATGAGCAGATATTTACTGCAATTCCTGTATCCCTTAATTTGCCCAATAGTCTCCCATGTGGCACTGTATCAAAAGCCTTTGCAAAATCCAAAAAGACTACATCCACTGAGTTGCCTTGATCCAGGTTCCTACTAACCTCCTCATAGAAACTAATTAGATTTGTTTGACATGACCTATCCCTCATAAACCCATGTTGACTCCTACTTATAATCCTGTTCAAATATACATATTCTTGTATATTATCCCTTATTAACCCTTCTAAAAGCTTCCCCACTACAGAAGTGAGGCTCACTGGTCTATAATTCCCCGGATTTGCTCTTGCTCCCTTTTTAAATATAGGTATCACATCAGCTTTTCTCCAGTCATCTGGTAGAGACCCTGTGTTGAGTGAATCTTGAAAAATTAAATATAATGGTTTGGCTATTACAGAACCCAGTTCCCTTAGTACCCTTGGATGTATTCCATCAGGACCCGGGGCTTTATTAACATTTATTTTTTCCAACCTCTTTTGGATTACTTCCTGTGTTAACCAATTATTTGGCAAAGGTAGTGTAGCCCCATTATGTCGCAGTGTCCCAACCACTGGTACCTCCCTTGTGTATACCGAGGAAAAGAACCTATTTAGCACATCTGCCTTTTCCTGGTCACTAATTTTCAGACAGCCTGTTTCACATTGTAATGTTCCTATAGCTTCCTTCCTCGCCTTCTTCCCATTAATATACTTAAAAAATATTTTAGGGTTAGTCTTACTCTCTTTTGCAATAGATTTTTCATTTTCTATTTTAGCCAGTCTAATCTCGCTTTTGCTGCCTTGTTGATTTCCTTGTATTCCCGTAAAGCAGTCTCTGTCCCCTCATGTTTGTATAATTTAAATGCCTGTTTTTTACTCCGTATCTTGATCTTTAAATCATTGTTAAGCCACATGGGTTGTGATTTACTCCTTTTACTTTTATTCCCACACGGTATATGCCGATGTGTATGTATATTTAGTAAGGATTTAAATGTTGTCCATTTATGTTCAGTGTTTTTACCTATCAGTTCTCTGTCCCAGTCTATATTTTGTATTGCTGCCCTTAGACCGTTAAAATCTGCCCTTTTAAAATTAAGAGTTTTTGTTGGCCCCTTAAAAATGTTGTTTTTTTAATTCAATCTCAAATGAGACTGTGTTGTGATCACTGTTTCCCAAAGGTTGCCCTATTTCAACATTTGATACAATATCAATATTATTTGTAATGAGTAAATCTAAGATAGCTTCATTTCTAGTAGGCTCCTGTATAACCTGGGCCAGATAATGATCCCTGAGTGTACTCAAGAACCTGCTCCCCTTAGCTGAACTGCTGGTCTCATTTATCCAGTTTATTTTAGGGTAATTAAAATCTCCCATTATTAGAACTTGCCCGTGCTTAGCTGCATTTCCAATCTGTAACAATAATTGTTGTAACGGCTACCCCGGTAGTGAGAGGGTACCAGCCGTTGGAGACGTCCTTTTCCCTTGCAAGCTGCTGTGTAAAAGTGAAGTTGGTATAATCCCATCCAAGAGTTCCAGAGGGCAAGTCAGGTTCAGCATTAAATATCCATATAGAAGCACTGCGCAGTCTCAGAAGCCCAGACCACCCATATTGGACGACACTTTCTTGGTAGTCAAAGAATACTGTCTTTATTTTGTTATATGCAGAAATATATATACACCTCTTTCCACAGGTAATACACATGCCCATATTTGCCACACAATACACATAGGGACAATAGGTGAGCCACACCTCCCTGGCAACTTGGATACAATCAGACATTAATTAGATCATCCTTCCCTTTGTTCCATCTTCACAATGGGAACACTTCACACAATGGACCTCTCTTGCGTATGAAGAGTCTCTGTAATAGGATTATCTATTAGCCTAGTAGCATATCTACAATACAGCAATGTGATCATATTTTAACCATAATAATTAAATAAACATAAAACAGGGTAAAACAGTGATGGGTTCCGTTACACACCTCCCCCGTGACCATAAGCCGGCATACACGGTCTGATCCCAACGGATCGGCCTGGGGATGTCCGGACAAAACAATTTGTTGGTCACTTCTACAGTTTGACAACCCATCAGCATTACTGCAATTCACATTTCCTCACATTTCAAGAACAAAACAAACGCACACTTCATACAGCATTCACAGCAATAAACATTTCAAGGAGAGGGAAAATACATTTTACAAACTGGTTTCAGACAATTAAATAATGAAGCAGAAAAGCATCAGCCTTCCAAATGAACTGAAGTCCTTTAGCAAAACCGTCCCAAGTTGCAGAGTACATTCCTCCCCCAGCTCGTGGTCGGGCCCCTATTGTACAGGGCCCACTGTTCTCCCCCTGTACACCCACCCAAAAAAATCCAGGATCCCATCCCAACAGTCCAGGATCCCAGTGTCCAAAAGGTGGGCCACAATCTCTGTCCCATAGAAACCTCTTTCCATATAATACGTTCCCGCTCATC
Organism: Discoglossus pictus; assembly: GCA_027410445.1. Lineage (NCBI taxonomy): Eukaryota > Metazoa > Chordata > Amphibia > Anura > Alytidae > Discoglossus > Discoglossus pictus. Next base: position 36,115,722 of record CM050170.1, on the reverse strand, counting down.
CCCTCTATCGTCGGCTAATGCTCTGTACTTTTGGAGGGTGGGGTCCTGTCTAGTTTCCCTCACAAGCTCTTCGGGGGTGTCCCACGCTATGGGTCTCTCTGTGGCGGTAGTGCTAAGTGTCTGCTTGTGGCTTACCTGGGTCTCCCGACCTGTTGTAGGAACGTCCTCGGTACGGGTCTGTGAGCGGGTGGTCACGGGACAAGTAGCAGCAGTCGTGGGTAAAAAGGCTGAGGCTAGAGGGCCAATGTCGTTGCCCAGCACGACCTCAGCAGGTAAATTGTCCATGATGCCTACTGTGGTCTTTCCCGACCCGACTCCCCAATCCAAGTGTACCCGGGCGGTGGGTAAGCGAAAAACAGCCCCCCCTGCGACACGAACAGCAACGGTACGATTAGATACATGTTCTGGTTTCACGAGATGTTTCTGCACCAAAGTGATGGTAGCGCCAGTGTCTCTTAAGCCTTGTGCTATCTGTCCATTCACACGCACCTCTTGGCGGTGATGCTGGCGGTTATCCGGGGAGGCAGCCTGTACGGGGTTGGCCTCATACAAGATTCCCAAACACTCCTCAGGGCTCCCTTTGATTTTCAGGCAGTGAGCAGCAGAGGGACGTGATGGCGGGGTCTCTGTGTGGGGTGTTGTGCGCCTCCATTTGTTATTGGCTGATCTCAAAGAGCAATAACGGGCAATATGCCCTGTGTTGCTGCAGCGATGGCACGTCATTTTGTAAGAATCCCGGGGTTGGTGGTTAGACCCCTGAGGCCGTGGCGGTCCTGGGGGTACTGGGGCCCGAAATTCTGTGCGTGCAGCGGGCATTGAGGTGCGTGGCTCTGCTCTAGACGTTGGTCGTGTGGACCCTTGGCTCACCTTTCTGGACTCTGCGTATTCGTCCGCTAGCCGTGCTGCCTCGGTTAAGTTAGCAGGGCGACGATCTCTCACCCAATCCTGTATGTCTGCCGCCAGATCTTGGAAGAAATGTTCCATCAGGAATAGCTGTAGTACTTCCTCTCCTGTGTTGGCATTGCACCCTCGCACCCAATGTGATGCCACCCTTTGTATATTGCTGGCCCATTCCATGTGGGACTCTGCATCCTTCTTTTTAGACTCCCTGAAGCGACGGCGATATGTTTCCGGGGTGACGGCATATCTGGTGAGCAGTGCAGCCTTTACCCGGCGATACTGCGCAATATCTTCCTCAGTAAGCGCCCGAAAAGCCTCATTTGCTTTTCCTGATAGCTTTCCAGCCAAAATAGTGACCCATTGGTCTGGTGGTATTTGGTGTAGTGAGCACTGCCTCTCGAAGTCAGCCAAATATCCATCAATTTCTTCCTCACTTTCCACAAACGCTTTGAAGGCAGTGAACGGTATTTTCTTTAGTGTAGCAGCGGGTGGGAGAGTATGAACTGTATGTGCCAGGGGTTGTCTAGCTCTTGCCAGTTCAAGTTCGTGCCCCCTCCTATTTTGGATCTCCGTTCTCGCTTCCCGGAACAGCTGATCTATTAGCTCCACGGATGTTGCTGGGTACATGGATAATCTCCGCTGAACCAGGTTTGTAATTTCCTCCTCCTCGCTGACAGGGGAAGGTTGGTCCACGACCTCCATGGATCGATCCATCTCGTCCAGCTCCAGTAGGTCAGCTATCAGCTCTCTCCGTGGTCAGTTGTTGGCACTCCTTCCTCTGGTTTCCAAGAGATCCTTTAGTGTGGGTCTTTTCAGTTTAGCGTACTGGGATTCCATTCAGCACTTGCGTTGGGGATGAAAAGGACCATCCCACCTCTGCCAACCAATGTAACGGCTACCCCGGTAGTGAGAGGGTACCAGCCGTTGGAGACGTCCTTTTCCCTTGCAAGCTGCTGTGTAAAAGTGAAGTTGGTATAATCCCATCCAAGAGTTCCAGAGGGCAAGTCAGGTTCAGCATTAAATATCCATATAGAAGCACTGCGCAGTCTCAGAAGCCCAGACCACCCATATTGGACGACACTTTCTTGGTAGTCAAAGAATACTGTCTTTATTTTGTTATATGCAGAAATATATATACACCTCTTTCCACAGGTAATACACATGCCCATATTTGCCACACAATACACATAGGGACAATAGGTGAGCCACACCTCCCTGGCAACTTGGATACAATCAGACATTAATTAGATCATCCTTCCCTTTGTTCCATCTTCACAATGGGAACACTTCACACAATGGACCTCTCTTGCGTATGAAGAGTCTCTGTAATAGGATTATCTATTAGCCTAGTAGCATATCTACAATACAGCAATGTGATCATATTTTAACCATAATAATTAAATAAACATAAAACAGGGTAAAACAGTGATGGGTTCCGTTACAATTGTATTTCCTCACTTTCAGCTATATTTGGGGGTTTATAGCATAACCCTACTAATATTCTTTTGGAATTTGCTGCTCCGCTATTTAACTCTACCCACAAACATTCAGCTTTATCACTAGGTCCACCATAAATGTCTTCTCTGACTATAGGCTTAAATTCAGGCTTAACATACAGACAAATCCCTCCTCCTCGTTTACCATTGCCTCTATCTTTCCTAAATAGGTTATAACCATCCAGATTAACAGTCCAGTTATGAGATTCATCCCACCACATTTCGGTAATGCCTATTAAATCCCATTTTTCATTACTTCCTAATAATTCTAACTCTCCCATTTTTCCTGGCAAGCTTCTGGCATTAGCAAGCATACACCTTATGTTATGAGTCTGTAGTTCTGAAGTGCCTGCCACTGTACTTGTATTACTTAGTACTACCTCCCTATTGACTAAACTACCCCTCCCTCCATCTCCTTCCCTATGAGTTGTTAATTCATCCCTTATACCCTCTACACTTTCTACCCCATTTCTTCTATCTAGTCCCTCCCCCCCACCTACTAGTTTAAAAACTCCTCCAGCCTTTCTACCATCCTATCCCCTAGGGGTGTCTCTCTCTTTGCACCCTCTCTCTCTGCACCGTCTGCACGCTGTGTGCTCTCTGTCTCTTCCCCTCCCTCTCTCTCCCTCACTTTCTCTATTTCCTTCCCACTCTGTCCCTCTCTATTTTCCTACCTCTCTGCCTCCTCTCTCTCTTCTCTCCTTTCACTGCCTCCCGCTCCTTTACTCTCTTTGCCTCCTCTCAACCCCCTCACTCTCCCTTTGCCTCCCTCTCTCTCCCTCTCTGCCTCCTCTCTCTCTCTCCCTCATTCTCTCCCCTCCTTCTCTCTCTCTCTCTGCCTCCCCTTCCTTCTCTCTCTCTCCCACCTCTCTCCCTCTCTCTCACCCTCCTCTCTCTCACTCTCTCTTTCCCTCCATCACTGCCTCTCGCTGCCTCCCCTCCCTCTCTTCCTCTGTCCCTCTCCTTCTCTCTCCCCCTTCCTTTCTTCTCATCCTCCTCTCTCCCCTTCCTTCTCTCTCTATCCTCCTCTCTCTTCCCCTCCTTTCCTCTCTATGTCTAACCCATCATTATCTCTCTCTCTGCCTCCTCTCTTCCTCCCCTCTCTCTTTCTTTTCATCCCTCTCTACCTCCTCTCTTTCTCCCCTTCTTTCTCTCTGCCTCTTCTCTCTCTCCACCCCTCTCTTTCTATCCCTCTCTCTTCTATCTCTGTTCCTCCTCTCTCCTCTCTCTCCACCCATATCTGCTTCTTCTCTCTCTGCCTCTCTCTTTCCCTCCCCTCCCTAGTGTTTCCCTCCCTATCTGCCTCAGTTTTCATCCCCCTCTGCCTCCTCTCTCTCCCCCTTCTCTCTTTCTGCCCCCTCTCTCTTTCTCCTCTACCCCCTCCCTCTCTCTCCACCTCTTCTCTTTCCCTCCCTCACTTCCCTATCCTCTTCTCTCTCCTTCTATCCCTGTTCCTCCTCTCTCCCCTCTCGTCACCCATATCTGCCTCTTCTCTCTCTGCCTATCTCTTTCCCTCCACTCCCCAGTGTTTCCCTCTCTCTCTGCCTCCTTTTTCATCCCTCTCTTTCTCCTCTCTCTCTCCCCCTTCTCTCTCTCTCCCCTCTCTCTGCCTCCATTACAGTGTAATGTGCATCCATTCCCTTTATTATTCTCTTATACTAATGTCACCTGGGTCTCACTATACTTAATATCATTTACACAGTGATTATTGTTGTGATTACCTTATCTCTCATAGGAATTATTAAATGTATGGATTAACCATTAATTTCCTATAATGTATGGATTAACCATTAATTACCTGTAAAATATGAGGATTGTTTTTCTCTAAAAAGCGTGAGGATAAGGACTGTGCTACAAGTATGTACCCAGGGATATCTTGTGTTGATAAAAAAAATGTAATCAACGTTTATTAATTACTCGTTTTAAATATTAATACCAGATACTAATAGTGTCTTTTTCTACATTTTTTATATATACAATTTTGCTTACATTATTCTGGTGATTATAACGTCCATCATAGTTTTGGTTAATATACTTCACAAAGGCTTATTGCTGAAATTACTATATTTTTTACTTAAAGTTGGATGGTTCTCTCCCATGGGTCAAACCTATTCTCCTCTCCTAAACAATATGATATTTGGCCACAAGATGGCAGTAGAGTACTATCAGATACATTGTGGCATTTGGAGTTGCTTTATTTATTTAGTACATATAATGCCCCTGTGTGTGCTCTGTGTGTGCCAGGTCAGTGATATGATGTGTATAGAGGTTATAATGACTTATAAGAAGTGTTTATGCTCTAAATAATATAAATGCATGGTGTGTTTTCTTAGTTTCACCTACTAACAAACTAACAGAATATGTCACTGTCTCACTAACACGTCCTGATGACTCTCACCCACGACTGCTTCCAGGATGTCCCTGTTCATACCTATATCACTCTCCCTGTTTAAATATTTCCTCTGCTCTCTGATCTTAGTGTATCTGTTATCAAGGGTGAATTCAGGCTTTGTTGTTGTTTAGTCCTTCAGTCAAGTCCGACTCTCTGTGACCCTATGGACCGAAGCACCCCAGGCACATTTTGTCTCTGGTTCTGCTTATCCATTATTTTTTCTTGCAAAGATACTGAAGTGGATTGCCAGTTCCTTCTCCAGTGGACCTCTCTGTTATGACCTGCCTATCTCGGGTGACCTTACATGGTATAACTCACAGCTTCATTGAAGTACACAAGCCCCCTCACAACAACAAGGTAGCGATACAGAAGGGGATTTCAGGCTAGTTATGTATTAGACTCCCCAGATGTAGCTCTTATAGTAACTATTAATGGGACACAGTAATAACACATGGGCAGAGTTTTCCTGATACAAATATTACAAATATAGTTATCTAAACTGATCTCATTGTAATAAAGAATAACAATATAATATAACAACTATTTGTAATTAAAATGATTATTGTACATTTCTTTTGATGTAATATTCGCTACAAATGAAATCACCATAGTTTGTGATTTTGGTATCTTTATTGTAAGATTTAACTGGAATAAAATATGGAGTTATGGTCATGGAACCAACATATAACCCTCCATGTATTTAATAGATTTTTTATTTTGTACTCATATTTTTTATATATTTTTATATATTTATTATTTATTTTTTATATTTATTCTTAATTTTTATATATTTTAATAAATATTTGTATACACATTTGTATACATTTTTCTCACTCATCTATTTATTTTAAATTTTTTATAGTCATATACAGAGCACTTAACCCCACATGCTATGATTTTTGTGTAAAAATTAGTTATTATAATGACAATAAAGGAAAGGTAATGCAATATAATCTTGTAAATAAAGTACTTGTTATTACTTATGGTTTTTATTCATTTCTACTTGAAACCTCCACTGTGTCACTGAGTGGAGACAAATCCCATAATCTAGAGGACGAAATCTAACAATTATTGTCCACAATACTGATATTATTTTATCTACTAACTCTTAATAATAAGGTAATTAAATCATTGCAATGACAAAACCAAGGTTATTACAATATTATTTTGTAATAATCCTACTGATAATTGGCAATGAAAACCTCCAGCGCCCTCTTGTGGCAGGTCATTGCTTTCTCAGTTAACCGATACGTAGATGATGTTCTTAAATGATACATAACCTTTACAAATATGTGAGGCCTGATAGGAACTTACCTTTAGTTATGAAGGTTATATGGGCCAATATGAGGAGTTATAGGAAAATGTATGAAGCAATAGCGTTTCTTAGGAGAGGTTATATGGAGCAAAAAGATTTGTTATCTGGATACACAATGTGAGAGCATATTTCCTTCACACATCCCTTCATCCCTCCCTTAATCACCTACTATTGTATCCTGTAAATAGGCCTTTTTGATGGACAAGGCACTAGTAACATATGTAGTGTGGACAAACAACGCTCTGTGGAACTTTTGAGAAGTTGGTAACGCAGTAGCAAGCCTCGCAAAGCGAGGCGAGCCAGTGGCGCCATCACACATGTGAGCCTCATGAAGCGAGGCAAAGCAGCCGTACAGCACTTAGGCTACAATAAGCGCCGAAGGCGTTAATTTCGGGGCTCATGATGTGCACCGCAAGCAGGAGAGGCTTGCAATGAGCGCAGGCGAGAGGAAAGGTTTGCAATGTGCGCTGAAGGTGCTCATTGTGAGCCACGCGATGAGTGCCAAAGGCCCTCATTGCAGGGCTCACGATGAGCCTCACAAGCGGAAGAGGCTTGCAACGAGCGTCGAAGGCGTTTATTTCGAGCCCCGCGATAAGCGGCGAAGGTGATCAGAGCAAAGCAGGAAACTTGAACTACATGGGGGACAAGCTCGCAATGAGTGCTGAAGGCGCTCAGCGCGGAGCTCGCGGTAAGCGCTGTAGGTGCTCAGAGGACCAAAAGCCCCATATTGTGTGGCAAACAGAATTGCCAGCCTTATAATTTTAATCTCGTCATCTTTGACGGGCACGTTACTAGTGTGTATATATATATATATATATATATATATATATATATATATATATATATATATATAAACAGTACCTGTGTTCACATTTGAATGTCTAATACAAGCTTAACAAATGTTTTCCTGCACAATTATGGGTTCTCTAGAGCTCCAGTGATGCTGGACATTATATTTATTTTGTTTGCATCTGTTCTGTGATTTTTTACTGGACAGTAAGGGTGTTTGCATACTTATGCAGTGATTTTTATGCAGGTGAGTATTAAGAACCTAATATAAGCAGGGGAAGGAGCAAACTTGTGAGCTTGCGAACAGTTCTACTAAAGTGCAGTTCTACTATAAGCGTAGAAGTTTAACTAAAAGGACTTGAAAGAAAAGGGGGTAATTGTAGTGCAGGAGGTAATAAGGTGGGGAAGAAAAAAAGATTTATATGTATAGATGTGTATATATATATATATATATATATATTTTGTTTTATTTTATTTATTATTTAACCATGTTGTCTATCTTGAAGCTCAAATTGGAGAACCGGAGAGGAGAATTGCAGCACTTAGTGATATTGCTCCACTGGAAAGGGAGTTGGTGCTCACAGAGCAAAATCAAAAACCCACATGTGCCTGTCATGGTTGTATAACGTATTCTCTTTGCACTGGGCCGCTAGGCTAAGGGATCCACTGTAATGGTTGTACCATTTTCAACTATGGGTAAAGTCACTGTACTACAGAGGTGTATGTTTTACTATGTTGTACTACTAGGTGCATTATGTTTGTGGTAACAGAGATTATATTCATGTTAAACATGACAGATATTTGTATGTATTGTTTTATAAACGATTTGGTGGTAATTTTAGGTATACTGTGTGACCTGGTCTGTGGAGATGTAATCAAATTATTGCTTGCAAAGGAAGATCTAAAAAGTCTTTTGTGGAGCTGACACAATGATCACTCTATCTACCAATACAATATTAAGAAAGTAAACATGAACAGTGGAGTTGTCTCCACTCCTCCTGATGGGACAAAAGCCCACAGGGAGCTAATAACGTGAGAAGGGCGACTGGCTGTATGGTTATGCTTTGAAAGTAGCCCAGTAGAGAAGGAAAGTGAAAGGTAGTGGAGAGAGGCAAAGATTTGTCCAACTGAATGTAAAGTACTAGAAGAGAGAAGAATATATTATATAATGAGTGATGTAGAGATAGAAGAAGATAACCTAATGGGTAAATCAAGAGATATCTTCAAATAAATTGGGGGTCTCAAAGGAACCTTTCATGCCAAAGTGAGCAGGAATATACAGGCCTATACAGGAATGAGAGTGAGGGGGAGATAGGAGGTATAATGAAGGGTTAAAATGTGACGAAAAATAGCAAGGGGAGAGATTGGCTGAGGTGAAAGAGGGACAATGGAAAGAAAGATTTTGGGGAGAGAGGGTTAGGAGGAAAAACAGAGAGGATGAGGGCGATGGATAATCAAGCAATATCTAAGTCAATTCTTGATCAATTAAAAAAAATAACTTTAGCTATAAATATTTCACATTTAAAAAAAGTTACTGTCTGTTCAACCCATTATAAAGTATTAGCACCTTATATTTATTTAAATATATATATATATATATTTGTATAGTAGGTGTAATTCTTATTTACAGTGAACTCACTTTAATTAATTAAAATATCTATTACATAATTATGTATCATACTAAACATATAAATCACTTTTAAACAGAAAATACATTTGTAGACAGCTTGTCATTTATGAGCCTTTCAGGACCTAAGAGCATAGTGTTTTTCTTTTAAAGATCTATAGACTCCATGCTTTGTTTGATGCAACAAAGGCACATTGAAAACAATACAATTATTGGGAGGGGCTATTAAGGTTAAAAAAAAAAAAAAAAGATTATATAAAAAAAATATATAACTTAGTTTACAGGTCCATAAATTGACTATGAGTGATCATCATGATGGTGTAGAGCAAAGTGCATAAGTTCAGGATGCCTTAAAGAGATATGTAAATTGACTGGATTATGAATGCTTCAGGTAGAGGAGAATTAATAGTGTCTGAAAACATTTTCTGCATGAAATAAACCCAAAATAAACATTTAAACCCTTACCATGAAATTAGCAAAAATGTCTTGTTATTTCTGACAGTTGCAAATTAGGGTTAACCCCCTCTAAACCAAAGCTAATTTAGCATAATTTATTTTTAGCCAATCAGGTTAGCTGAAAGATTTGAACAAACTCTATGGTTCCTGTTTGTGCTGTAAAGCCTGTGATATGTAGTGAGGAACTATGTCAGCAGCAGCACATACAGTGCCTTGCAAAAGTACTCACCGCTGTTGGCATTTTTCATCTTTTGTTGCCTCACAAACTGGAATTAACATGGATTGTTTGAGGATTTGCATCATTTAATTTACAGAACATGCCCACAACTTTGAAGATGTTTTTTTTTTATTGTTAAGCAAACAACAAAAAGTCAATGTGCATAACTATTCACCCCCCTAAAGTCAATACTTTGTAGAGTCACTTTTTGCGACATACACAGCTCCAAGTCACTTTGGATAAGTCTCTATGAGCTTGCCACATCTTACCATTGGGATTTTTGCCCATTGCTCCTTGCAAAACCGCTCCAGCTCCTTCAAGTTGGATGGTTTGCGCTTGTGAACAGCAATCTTTAAGTCTGACCACAGATTTTCTATTGTATTGAGGTCTGGGCTTTGACTAGGCCATTCCAACACATTTACATGTTTCCCCTTAGACCACTCAAGTGTTGCTTTAGCAGTGTGTTTGGGGTCATAAGCCTCTGTCCTAACCTCATATCACACACAGAGTGGTACAGGTTTTGCTCCAGAATATCCCTGTATTTAGCACCATCCATCTTTACCTCAACTCTCACCAGTTTCACAGTCCCGGCTGCTGAAAAAGACCCCCACAGCATGATGCTGCCACCACCATGTTTCACTGTGGGGATGGTTCTTTGGGTGATGTGAGATGTTGGGTTTGCGTCACACATAGCATTTTCTTTGATGGACGAAAAGTTAAATTTTAGTCTCATCAGACCAGAGCACCTCCCTCCATACATTTTGAGTTTCCCACATGCCTTTTCACAAACTCACAAAGTGCCATTTTGTTTTTTGCTGAAAGTAATGGCTTTCTTCTGGCCACTCTGCCATAAAGCCCAACTCTATGGAGTGTATGGCTTATTGTCATTGGCTTACGTACAGATACTCCAGTCTCTGCTGTGGAACTCTGCAGCTCCCTCAGGGTTACCTTAGGTCTCTGTGATGCCTCTCTGATTAATGCCCTCCTTGCCCGGTCTGTGAATTTTGATGGATGGCCGTCTCTTGGCAGGTTTGCTGTTGTGCCATGTTCTTTCCATTTGGTTATGATAGATTTGATGGTGCTGCTGGGGATCATCAAAGATTTGGATATTTTTTTTATAACCTAACCCTGACTTGCACTTCTCAACAATATTGTCCCTTACTTTGGGGGCAAAAAAGGTGAGTATATGTAATAACAGATCATGTAACACTTAGATAGCACACAGGTGGACATCATTTCACTAATTATGTGACTTCTGAAGGTAATTTGTTGCACCAAAGCTTTTTATGGGCTTCATAACAAAGGGGGTGAATACATACGCACATGACAATTTTCTGTTTTCTATTTCTAAAAAATAGTTGTATGTATATATTTTTCTCATTTCCCTTTACCAACTTAGACTAATGTATTCTGATGCATCACATGAAATTCAGATTTACAAAACATTGAACTTAAGGCTGTAATGTAACAAAATAGTTAAAAAATCAAGGGGGTGAATACTTTCGCAAGGCACTGTAGCACACATCAGACAGGAAGCTGCAAGGAAATTGGCTCAGGAGGCAACAGAAGGTGTATTATGGGTTAAATTAATCCTCTAATGCTGCACGCTGATGGGGGGGGGGGGGGTTCATGGGCCCCATGTAGACACCCTGGGGTGTCAACATAATCATTATAAAGGTTTTTAGATATTAATAAAAATGAAATGTGTTATGAGATGTGCTGCATACATATAGGCTGTTTTCTGTTTATAGAGTGCAGAAAAGTAATAACCCAGGAAACATACATATTCCTTTAAATCAAAAGGTTATTGGTAACCAAGCAGATAACAGCAATGCACAGAACCAGTGCAGCTTCATAGTATGTATGGTAATAATACAAGCTGATACACTACTAGAGCTTACTAAAAGAACAGCACTGCTGAAAAGTTTTATTAACATGCTTTAAAACTCAGACATCCACAAATTGTTATGAGCCAGCTAAATGTTTTGATTAATAGCATTTATATGAGCTTAGTAAAATGTCATAATATGTCATGTTGATGTGTAATGGTGGACTCATATTAAACATTCCCCACATTTCATACATACAACTGATCTTTATCCTATGCAAGTTTTTTGTGTCATTTCTAATTTGACAAACACATTTTTTATCTTGTGTTATCTTCAGAACATGCAAATGTCTGTGTGAGTTCTCATATGTTGCTTGAGATTTAAAGTAAGACTGAAACATTTCCCACATTCAGAACATGCAAAAGGTTTCTCTCCTGTATGAGTTCTCTTATGGCGACTAAGAGCTGAGAGTTGACTGAAACATTTACCACATTCAAAACATGGAAAAGGTTTTTCTCCTGTATGAGTTATTTTATGTTTATTAAGAGATACGAGATGACTGAAACATATCCCACATTCAGAACATGGAAAAGGCTTTTCTCCTGTATGAGTCCTCTTATGGCTACTAAGAGCTGAGAGCCGACTAAAACATTTCCCACATTCAGAACATGGAAAAGGCTTTTCTCCTGTATGAGTCCTCTTATGGCTACTAAGAGCTGAGAGCTGACTGAAACATTTCCCACATTCAGAACATGTAAAAGGTTTTTCACCTGTATGAGTCCTCTTATGGCTACTAAGAGTTGAGAGCCGACTGAAACATTTCCCACATTCAGAACATGTAAAAGATTTTTCTCCTGTATGAGTCCTCTTATGGATACTAAGAGCTGAGCTCTCACTGAAACATTTCCCACATATAGAACATGGAAAAGGTTTTTCTCCTGTATGAGTCCTCTTATGGCTACTAAGAGCTGAAAGCTGACTGAAGCATTTCCCACATTCAGAACATGCAAAAGGTTTCTCTCCTGTGTGAGTTCTATTATGTTTTTTAAGAGATGAGAGACGATTGAAACATTTCCCACATTCAGAACATGGAAAACATTTTTCTCCTGTATGAGTCCTCTTATGGTTACTAAGAGCTGAGAGCTGACTGAAACATTTTCCACATTCGGAACATGGAAAAGATTTTTCTCCTGTATGAGTCATCTTATGGCTATTAAGATTTGAGACCTGACTGAAACATTTCCCATATTCAGTACATGAAAATGTTTTTTCTCCAGTGTGAGTAATTTTCTGTTCTTTAAGATATAAGGAAAGACCGAAACATTTCTCACATTTGGAACATGGAAATGATTTTTCTACTGTTTGAGAAGTGTGGTCTTCTCCAAGGGTATTCCAAATCTCAGCTCCATCTGTTGGAAACAAAAGCACCAGGAGTAAATTGTGACAGCTTAACATACTTCTAAATGGAAACGATTAGTTAGTATATATATTTATATCTATTAATTACAATTATTATTTATAGCGTACTGAGACCAATTTGCAGTTAATAAAAGGTCAAATTGGTTCAAAATAATTTAGTTTAGTCTATTAATTTAGTGGCAGTTATGTAACTCTTTATGAACATACAACATTGTTTTCTAATCATATGAAAATGAGGCAACAGATGTCTGAATGTCTATAGAGTGCAGTGTGATCCGGTGCACACCAATGATTGTAAATTATGGCCTTTTGCTTAACTAAATATGATGGTCTGCAAAATGGTACATAAAAAAAAAATACTGTATAAACACAAACTTTACATATTACAACTTATACATGCAATTATTGCTTGCTGCAGGCTTTCATTTTTTGCCTGCTGCTGCCTGTTACTTCCCAAGGTGGGCGTTTCTGTAAACTAACAATCTATCCATTAGTGCTGCTGAGAGCACGGACTGTAGTTACTGACACTTTCCCCCTGTGCAGATAAAAACTTCCTATGTATGCAAAGTGTTCTATCAGGAAGTTACATAGTTACCCAGTTACATAGTAATTGGGGTTGATTAAAGAAGTTCAGTCCATCAAGTTCAACCTTAATCCCCTCTTAGATGCCTTTATTCTAGAGAAAACAAGTTTAATTTGGTTAGTCTTTCTTCATAACTTAGCCACTCCATTCCCCTTATTAGTTCTGTTGCCCTTCTCTGTAGTTTTTCCAGCTCTAACATGTCCTTTTTATGAAGTGGTGCCCAAAACTGTAGACATATTCTTGTATGTTAATCCATATTAACCCTTCTAAAAGCTTACAAACATGTGAGGCTTACAGGTCTATACTTATTTTTATAATTATAAGTTTATAACTAATGTGAGAATCTATGTTCATAAAAAAACAATAAACCGATTTAATACAATGAACAATATTATTAATACATTTATCCTGTACATTTGCTATGGATGTGTTAGACATTAAGTTATAGACTGATATTAGTAACGATTGGCAAGTACTAAATTCTAGATCCCCCAAACCTTACCAAGCCCTCTGAGCCATACATTAATATACTGAGCTGAACAAACAATGCTGTATATCTCAGGAATTATGTACTATAGAGATAAATAGCTATTGCAATGTATATATTGTTTTTAAATCTCTTTAAGATAAAATAAACATATTGTTAGGGTGACGGTGTAATGTTACAGAATGTATAGTTAATGTTCTTATTGTGTGATAATTCCTCACCTTCCCTGATATTCCCAGGACTCTCCTCCTCCTTCACCTGCTGTTGATCTCTTATATTCAGCTCTTCTTGTTCAGCCTTAAAGACAACTGGAGATTTCACATCTAAAGGTCCTATAGATAGAGAAAAACATATTATAGACTTTCACCATTGTAATTATTTACTATCAATCTAGTGTTTGTGTCTTAAAATCTATTTAAATCCTTTAGTTGAAAGATCCACAAAGACAGATACAACCAAGTGTTATTACTTTGTATGGACAGAAGACCAGATATTGTGTCATTGGGTATAAAATCACCTTTATCATGAGCTGCGTTGTGTGTAAAATTCCTTAGTGAGAGATGAAGGATAAATACACCCCAATAAGGACTGAAGAAAGTGATAATTATCCATAAGCTATTACTCACCTTCACTGATATTTACAGGAATTTCCTCCTCTTTAATCTCCCGGGGACTCCTTATATTTGTCTCTTCTTCCTGGTCAGACTCTGAGAGAACTGATGGTGTCACTTTGTCACTGTCTGTACAAATAAACATGAGACGGTGACACACTGGGATTTGTTACACTTCTTGATGGTCTGTACAAATAAACATGAGACGGTCACATGCTGGGATTTGTTACAGGTCTTTCTGGTCTGGTCAAATAAATATGAGACGGTCACACGCTGGGATTTGTTACACGCCTTTATGGTCTGTACAGAAACACATGAGATGGCCACATGCTGGGATTTGTTACATGTCTTTATGGTCTGTACAAATACACATGAGATGGTCACATGCTGGGATTTGTTACACATCTTTATGGTCTGTACAGAAACACATGAGATGGCAACATGCTGGGATTTGTTACATGTCTTTATGGTCTGTACAAATACACATGAGATGGTGACATGCTGGGATTTGTTACATGTTTTTATGGTCTGTACAAATACACATGAGATGGCCACATGCTGGGATTTGTTACATGTCTTTATGGTCAGTACTGAAACACATGAGACGGCCACACACTGGGATTTGTTACATGACCAGACCCCAGGACTCTAATGAGTCAAAGACACAAATAGCAGAAATGTAATAAATGGCCGATCTCTGTCTCCAGATACAACGTGAGAAGATCTTACATAAATGTATTTTAGTGGGTGGGTCCATGTAATAGGACACGTTATGCTAAACGTGTAATGTAATGACTTGATATAGGGAAAACATTAATACCTCTTGGGAAAGATATGTAAGAGCCAGCAGTACAACATTCCTACGGCTGGCTCCTACATTTTACTTTCAGCTTTTATGTAACAACAGATCACAATATATATATATACACTAAGCTCCCCCGCTTCATACGATAAATACACTGATGTACACACTAAATAAATATATATACAGTATTTATCAGCGTATAACACGCACCGGCGTATAACACGCACCTCATTTTAAGAAGGCAATTTCAGGGAAAAAAATAAATTTCAAATAAAGAACTTTAAAGCAAAATCCTCAACCTCCCTCCTCTTACTCAACCCCCTCCTCATCCTCCCTCCTCAACCCCCCCATCCTCATCCTCCTTCCTCAACCCCCCTATCCTCAACCACCTACTCAACCCCCCTCCTCAACCTCAACCCCCCCTCCTCAACCTCCCTCCTCATCCTCAACCCCCCTCCACATCCTCAACCCCCTCCTCATCCTCAACCTCCCTCCTCATCCTCAACCCCCTCCTCAACCTCAACCCCCCTCCTTAACCTCCCTCCTCATCCTCAAACCCCCTCATCATCCTCAACCCCCTCCTCAACCCCCCCATCCTCAACCCCCTCCTCAACCTCCCTCCTCATCCTCAACCCCCTCCTCAACCTCCCTCCTCATCAGTATAATGCACACATAAATGTGGAAGCTTGCACTTCTATTAAATCAATTAAATATGTCTACAAATATATTTATAAAGGATATTATGCAAAAACTGTGGTGGTGAATAGTGGCCCAAATGAAGAAGACAATGAGTTAGTACATGATGAACTGGCATCTCATGCTTGCTATGTCAGTGTCGCCAGAAGCAATGTGGCGGCTTCTTAAATTTGCAATGCATGATCGATCACATGCAGTATATCGATTAGCTGTACATTTGCCACAAAGATAATTAGTTTACTTTCATACTGGCAATAAAGAAAATGCTTTGGCACAAAATAAACATCGACAAACCACACTTACTGCTTGGTTTATCCTAAATTCACAAGATATCGAGGCAAGGGAATACTTATACAATGAGATTCCCTATCATTATGTTTTTGTAAATGGCTTATGGGGAACGTAGAGAAAAGGGTGGCAATAAAATTATTACCAGAATGTAAACAGTAAGCCCCAGAGACATTGAACGTTTCTGCTTATGTTTACTACTTTTAAATGTTCCTGGTGCACAAAGTTTTGAAGACTTGAGAACTGTCAATGACACAGTTTATGACACATTTCAATTAGCTGCGCAACATAGAAACTTCCTTGATGATGACAAAGAATGTTAGAGATGTCTAGAAGAAGCAGCACTATGTAAAATGCCACGGCAGATGAGGGAACAGTTTGCATTCATTTGCATATTTTGCCATGTTTCAAATGCATTAGCTTTGTGGGAAACATTAAAAATACATATGTATGAAGACTTCTTGAAATGTTATAACGAGTCCATAGCTGAATTAAAAGCATTAATGGAAATTCAACATGTCATGGATTAAGTTGTGGAACTTTTAATCTCCCAGATCCAGGAATTATATATGATATAAACTTTGAGGACTATGACACTGATGTGGAAAAACAAAAAACAGAAGAAAAAGTGGCCATTTTAAATGATTTGCAATTGCACACTTTCAATGCAATACAGCAAGCACTAGATGATGACTTGCTCAAAGAGCATTATTTTTATCTAGCTGGACCCGGTGGATCTGGAAAAACGTATCTATATAATTTGTTGATGCGTTCAATTAAAGAAAAAGGTGAAATAGCACTTCCCTTTGCAACAACTGGAATTGATGCACTACTGTTAGAAGGTTGAAGAACTCTGTACATAGTGGATTTAAGCTTCCAGTTCCAATTTTGGAAACATCAGTGTCGAATAATTAGAATGAAATCCTCTCAAGCAAATAAGTTTAAAAAATCCAAATTAATTATCATAGATGAGGCCATTATGATGTCATGCCATGCTCTGCAATGTATTGATTGTTTATTGCATGAAGTCATGGGCAATGATTTGCCTTTTGGTTGAAAAGTCATGTTATTAGGTGGAGATTTCAGACAAACATTACTTGTGGAAATCGCACAGACAATGTAGAAATATGTATAAAGTCAAGTCCACTATGGAAAGAATTTACACACCTTAGATTAGAAATAAATATGAGATCTGAAGGCCAAAATGAATTCAATGATTGGCTAATAAAAATTGGAGAAGGAAAAACAGAGGTAATAACTAATTTACTTGATGATACTGTCGAAATCCCAGCAGAAATGATTAGCAAAGATTCACTCATATTAGCTATATTCCCAAATGGAATAACTAAAGAACATTCTTCAGAGCTTGTACAGAAAGTAATATTAACATCCAAAAATAAAGATGCTTTGGATCTCAATAACGTGAGACAAGCTTGCATTTTTTACTTCAAAGGAGACAATTTCCAGTGATCATGGCATTTGCAATGACCATTAATAAATCCCATAATATTGATAATCAAATATTGATAAAGCACTCCACAAAAATAACAGTGCTACAATCCAAAGCCAATGTCACTTATTACATGATTACACTGCTGTTTAGAACCATATTAAAGATTAGGAGGGGATTGCAAAATATTATACTTTGTGGTTTTATTGAATACACTGTAGTTGGTACTTTTATGGGTTTTATTGTGTGTATTTAGGGGTTTTATTGGATCTAATTAGAGGGATTATATATACAAAGACATTTTGATCCAGGGAGTAATCCGATCGCCAGTATCTGAGGTCAGGAAGGAATTATTTTTTCCCCCTTTGAGACAAAAGTCTAAGTTTCACTTGGGTTTTTCTTTCTGTTTGCCTTCCTCTAGATTCAATATTGCAGATCAAAAGAGATCTTAAAAGGTACAACTTATGTAGTTACACACGTCTGGGAGTAATACATAACATAATATGTTCGTTAAAAGACATTTACTCGTGTGTTAAATAACATGTAATGATTTACAATATAAATATTGTTTCAAACAAAGTTTACACATTCTTAGAATATTCCTGTTTACATTACAATAAAAACTGTAAAAACTAAGTGTTACGCCCGCCAAGTTTTGGGGTCTACACTCACCCCAAATCTCTCTCTCTCTCTCTATGGGTCGCAACTGTTTGTTCAGATCTCGACACCATCAGACACTTCAGATGACAGCATCATTTCTGAAGAGGCAGGCACCATCAGACCCCTTTTCTTAGGATCTCAGAATCACACACCATGTACCTTTGATTAGTACCTTTGTTTAGTGTGTCCAAAATCAGACTGGCACTTCTTTATTGTTACAGAGATATATAAAAACCCAGAAAGATCCCACTCCCCCCACATGCCTAACCCCTCCTCTTGTGGGCAATAGCTTGTTACACTCTCACTACCTGGGAAATGTCTATCCCATGATACATCCCTCATATCTTACTTGCCAGATCTCAACTTACAGGGTTATAAAACTTCCCCTTCCAGACTAAAGCCAGAGGAGTTGTGCGTGGCTGCCTCTCAAAGCCATATACATTCTTTAGAATTCCTTAACCCTTTGTATATCCCAGATCAGACCACACATATAATAACTGATGAACCCCAAACAGTCCAGTGGGCCTTTCTGTTAGTAACACTAAGGTTTCTGAGTTGTGTACAGCTAGAACTATAGAAGTTGCATGTTATAACAATAAATAAATTGAATACTACTTCTTTTTCATACATATCAAATATGACATGGAAAAAATAAAATTACACATTCTTATGTATATGTATGTCAAAATGAGACATTCACATTGGCTGGCAAACAGCATTCTTAGCCTTCATATTGTATTGCCGTCATTTTTTACGGGCAAGTAGCTAGTAATTGTAAAGTTAAATAATGACACAAATTGGAATATTAAGCATGAGGACACAAATACTCATTTACATGCCTAATATTTTCATCCATTATCATTGAAAAATTATGACCTTTATCTAGATGCTAAGAGTATGGAGATTAAATAGGAATAAAATAGTAGATTCTGTTAATAAAATGGGCACTACGTTTTCTGAGATAAGTTATAGTAGTAAAGACATTTAAATAAGTGTTCAGAGGGCAGTTGGAATGCCCCACCCACCAACCCCAATAGGGATCCCCATGGTATCTAAAATTAGCCCTCTACCACAGGGGTCCCTATGGACTTCCATAGTACCCTAATCCTCTACCATGAGGGTATCTGCGAAAATCCATAATACCTTAACACCTACCTACATTTTTTTTATAAATAATAAAAACTAATTTACTAAAAATAAAAAAATTACAATAAAAATAAAACAAATGAAAATAAAAAAATAAAATTTAAAATAAAAACATTACATTGAAATTAAAATTTAGGACTAACTCCATAGTCATGCTTCTGGTGGAAAGAGCCACCAGCTGCTCTGGATTTAATAGAATTAACTCTTGTGTGTCTGGGTGCAGTCCCAGAAGGATTAACTCCAGAGTGCCAGGCTTTAGTCACAGGTCTTATGCTGCAACTGATGGGAAAATCCCTGACACAGATAGGCTGCTTTATTTGAGCACGATACATGACCTCCATGTTGTTTATTGCCAGACTGTGTAAAGAAGAAGAGTATAGCGGATGATTACTGAGCATCTAACGGTTCCTCTTTAAAGAGGGATTGTTGGAAAAAAAGAAACACTTCCAGCAGCTGATGCACAGATAGGTGTGTGACATAATGTTTTTGCCGGTGACATTATTTGGGGTAGAAATTTACCACATGGTTGCAGACTTGACAAAGACCCCATAATGGGACTGAAACACTGACATATAAACCATATTACAGTAGACTCTCAGTTAACTGGCACCCATGGGGATAGGTAGATTCTGGATAAATGTAGTTTCTGGTTGCCTGAGAGATAGTATTAAAAGAGGCCTAGATGCTCTGCAAGGTATATTTGTCAGTGAGGGCTGCTCTAGCAGCAGCAGCTTTCACTGCTCACTAACACACCAGTAGGTTCGGCTGGAGGGTGCGGTGCCGATCCCGGGGAATATAACCCAACACTGCACTGGCTCAGTCACTCATGCCTGGGGATTGTAACACCAACACTGCACTGGCTCAGTCACTCATGCCAGGGGGACTGTAACGCCAACACTGCACTGGCTCAGTCACTCATGCCCGGGGGACTGTAACGCCAACACTGCACTGGCTCAGCCACTCATGCCTGGGGAATGTAACACCAATACCACACTGGCTCAGTCACTCATGCCCGGGAAATGTAACCCCAACACTGCCTGGCTCAGTCACTCATGCCCGGGGAAAGTAACCCCAACACTGCCTGGCTCAGTCACTCATGCCCGGGGAATGTAACCCCAACACTGCCTGGCTCAGTCACTCATGCCCGGGGAATGTAACCCCAACACTGCCTGGCTCAGTCACTCATGCCCGGGGAATGTAACCCCAACACTGCCTGGCTCAGTCACTCATGCCCGGGGGAATGTAACACCAACACCGCACTGGCTCAGTCACTCATGCCCGGGGAATGTAACCGCAACACTGCCCTGGCTCAGTCACTCATGCCCGGGGGAATGTAACCCCAACACTGCCCTGGCTCAGTCACTCATGCCCAGGGAATGTAACCCCAACACTGCCTGGCTCAGTCACTCATGCCCGGGGAATGTAACCCCAACACTGCCTGGCTCAGTCACTCATGCCCGGGGGAATGTAACCCCAACACTGCCCTGGCTCAGTCACTCATGCCCGGGGGAATGTAACCCCAACACTGCCCTGGCTCAGTCACTCATGCCCGGGGAATGTAACCCCAACACTGCCTGGCTCAGTCACTCATGTCCAGGGAATGTAACCCCAACACTGCCTGGCTCAGTCACTCATGCCCGGGGAATGTAACCCCAACACTGCCCTGGCTCAGTCACTCATGCCGGGGGAATGTAACGCCAACACTGCCTGGCTCAGTCACTCATGCCCGGGGAATTTAACCCCAACACTGCCTGGCTCAGTCACTCATGCCTGGGGAATGTAACCCCAACACTGCCTGGCTCAGTCACTCATGCCCGGGGAATGTAACCCCAACACTGCCCTGGCTCAGTCACTCATGCCCGGGGAATGTAACCCCAACACTGCCTGGCTCAGTCACTCATGCCCGGGGAATTTAACCCCAACACTGCCTGGCTCAGTCACTCATGCCTGGGGAATGTAACCCCAACACTGCCTGGCTCAGTCACTCATGCCCGGGGGAATGTAACCCCAACACTGCCCTGGCTCAGTCACTCATGCCCGGGGAATGTAACCCCAACACTGCCTGGCTCAGTCACTCATGCCCGGGGAATGTAACCCCAACACTGCCTGGCTCAGTCACTCATGCCCGGGGAATGTAACCCCAACACTGCCTGGCTCAGTCACTCATGCCTGCCTGCTTCCAGGTAACATTGAATTGCAGAGGCATATAGTGGATGAAATCTAGGTGCCTGTAAGTATTTTGTGGCATGACAACCTGGCTCCTGGCATTTGTTGAGCCCCCTAAATTTAAATTTTTATTCAAAGCCCAGTATTCACATTTTTTTCTGGTTGTTTGCGAGTTTGGGTTGCATGATTTCTGGATTACTACGTGTCTACAGTGCAATGGTAAAAACAATTTTTATCTCACAGTAAAATTAAGGTTTATCTACAATAACTTTTTCACTCTGAATGCAAATGTAAAACCAACATTTTCTTTTGTGAGCACAACGCTTTTTATTTCTAACTAGCGACTTGCTTGTCAAAAATGATGGCAATAAAATTTGAAAGCTGGCAATGCTGTTTGCCACACAAAGCAAGGCATCCCCCCCTCTAACTTGCGGGCCTCGTGATGAGCTCCTTTGGCGCTCATTTTGAGTCTCTCCCACCGTCTACTTTACAGGCCCCGCGATGAGCCACTCATTGCAGGCCTCGGCCTTCCACCCACTTTTATAGCTCGCAATGAGCACCTTTGCGAGCCCCGCAATCAGCGCTCATTGCAGGCGTCATCCAACCCGACACTTTTGTGCCTCCCGATGAGGTACGCATCGCGAGCCTCTCCCCACTCTCTGACCCCTGTGTCTGTTTCCCCTTCTCTCCCTTCCGTTGTCTCTTTGCCCCCTGTCCCAGCCCTTTGGTTTTTTGGCCCTTATTTTCCTCCCCTGTGTCTCTTTTCCACCCTCTCTCACCCCTGTGCCACTTTACAGCATCTCCACCCGCCGATCACGCCTTTTTTAAAGTCTTTCAGGCCTCGCGATGAGCCCCTAAGCCCTATAGGCTTTGGGCCTCGTTGTGAGCCTTTTTTTTTTTTTTTTTAATTACAACTTTACAGCTGCCATTTTTTTTTCTTTGCTTAGCCGATTTCAGACCTCCCTTAGAGGCAGCCTGTATCTCCCCCTGTGCTGTGTGTGAGACTGTAAGTTAATTTTTTTATTAATTGGCGTCTTACGACAGCTTCCGAGTAACGGGCTTGAAAAATTCGAAAAATCCGTTAAGCCATAATATTTTCAAAGTCTTGCGTGCCTAACTTTTAAAATAGCATTACCAACAAACTCGCAATTACGACAACTATTATAGTTGATGGGGTGGAATCCTCCACTGGATGATGGGAGCACACAGGAGGATGTCACTTACAGTTAATGTATTTACCAGTATATGTGTAGAGTCCATAGAGTGAGGTAAGTGGAATGAATGTATGTGTAGAGTCCATAGGGAGTGAGGTAAGTGGGATGAATGTTCATGTAGAGTCCATAGGGAGTGAGGTAAGTGGGATGAATGTACGTGTAGAGTCCATAGAGAGTGAGGTAAGTGGGGTGAATGTACGTGTAGAGTCCATAGGGAGTGAGGTAAGTGGGATGAAAGTACGTGTAGAATCCATAGGGAGTGAGGTAAGTGGGATGAATGTATGTGTAGAGTCCATAGGGAGTGAGGTAAGTGGGATGAATGTATGTGTAGAGTCCATAGGGAGTGAGGTAAGTGGGATGGATGTACGTGTAGAGTCTATAGGGAGTGAGGTAAGTGGGTGAATGTACGTGTAGAGTCCATAGAGAGTGAGGTAAGTGGGGTGAATGTACGTGTAGAGTCCATAGGGAGTGAGGTAAGTGGGATGAAAGTACGTGTAGAATCCATAGGGAGTGAGGTAAGTGGGATGAATGTATGTGTAGAGTCCATAGGGAGTGAGGTAAGTGGGATGAATGTACGTGTAGAGTCCATAGAGAGTGAGGTAAGTGGGGTGAATGTACGTGTAGAGTCCATAGGGAGTGAGGTAAGTGGGATGAAAGTACGTGTAGAATCCATAGGGAGTGAGGTAAGTGGGATGAATGTATGTGTAGAGTCCATAGGGAGTGAGGTAAGTGGGATGAATGTATGTGTAGAGTCCATAGGGAGTGAGGTAAGTGGGATGGATGTACGTGTAGAGTCTATAGGGAGTGAGGTAAGTGGGTGAATGTACGTGTAGAGTCATGAACACAAATACATTGTTATTATTATCACTCACCTGTACAGGGATCTGAATGGGTTTCCATCTGGTGAATAGACTTCTCATCTCTCTCATATTCTCCCTCCTCAGTATATAAGTCAGGATATAGACTTCCATCTTGGGGTCCTGTTAGTCACAAGAGAGAGAAGCCTCTGGATTTGTACAGATTTACACAACTATCTGACATTAAATATATACAGAAACAGATCCCGGGTGTAAATATACAGACTGAGGTCTCATAGTTTTACTAATTATCAGTTTATAAATAATGTGAGAATCTCTGTATATAAAAAACAATAAAAGTATTTAATAAGTTCATCTATATTACCTATACATTTATCCTGTACATTTGCTGTGTGGATGTGTTAGACAGAGCCAGTTATAGACTGATATTAGTAATTATTGGCCAGTACTAAATTGTGGACCCCCAACCTAATCAAGCTCTCTGAGCCTTACATTACTATACTGAGCTGCACAAACAATGCTGTATATCTCAGGAATTATGTACTATAAGGATAAACAGCTATTACAATGTACAGATGGTTTTTAATCCTCTTTAGGATAAAATAAATGTATTGTTATGGTGCCAGTGTCACGTTACATAATTTATTATTAATGTTCTTATTGTGTAATAATTCCTCACCTGCCCTGATATTCTCAGGACTCTCCTCCTCCTTCACCTGCTGCTGATCTCTTATCTTCAGCTCTTCTTGTTCAACCTTGGAGACAACTGGAGGCTTCACATCTAAAGGTCCTACGGATATAAATAACCAGATTATAGACTTTTACCATTGTAATTATTTACTATCTATCTAGTGTTTGTGTCTTAAAATCTATTTATATCACCTTTATCATGAGCTGCTTTGTGTGTAAAACTTCTTGGGTGAGAGATGATGGATAAATACACCCCAATAAGGACTGAAGTAAGTGATACTTGTCCATAAGATATTACTCACCTTCACTGATATTTACAGGAATTTCCTCCTCTTTAATCTCCCGGGGACTCCTCATATTTGTCTCTTCTTCCTGGTCAGACTCTGAGAGAACTGATGGTGTCACTTTGTCACTGTCTGTACAAATAAACATGAGACGGTCACAAACTGGAATTTGTTACATGTCTTTATGGTCTGTACAAATAAACATGAGACGGTCACAAACTGGAATTTGTTACACGTCTTTATGGTCTGTACAAATAAACATGAGACGGTCACATACTGGGATTTGTTACATGTCTTTATGGTCAGTACAAATAAACATGAGACGGTCACATACTGGGATTTGTTACATGGACTGTGGATTGCTGGACGGGGATCCATGGAAAAACTCCCACAGAAAATTACATAGTTGATGCAGAGTCTGGTTTTAAGCCATAAAGGGCATAAATCACCTAACATTCCTAAATTGTTTGGAATAACATGCTTTAAAACATCAGGTATGATGTTGTATCGATCAGGTAGTGTAAGGGTTACACCCGCTTCACAGTAACAGACCAATCTCCCCGTTTAATGCACCGCAAACAACCGCAAACAGTCCCTTTGCACAACCGCAAACTCCCCATTTGCACAAGGTTGGATACCAAGCTAGCCATGTCCCGTTCCTTGTCCTCACTGATGTCATTGAAGGTCTCTTCCTCCACCCAGCCACCAAGGGTACCTGAAAGGTGACAACAAGCCCCCTGGGACGCCTGCTGTGTTTGGTCTTTCACCTCCTCAAAGCCACCTTCCTCCTCTGACTCCTCTTCTTCAGACTCCCAGAGTCTGGGGGCTTCCACTGCCCAGCATGGAATATTATACACAGGTCAGAGTCTGGGGGCTTCCACTGCACAGCATGGTACATTATACACAGGTCAGAGTCTGGGGGCTTCCACTGCCCAGCATGGAATATTATACACAGGTCAGAGTCTGGGGGCTTCCACTGCACAGCATGGTACATTATACACAGGTCAGAGTCTGGGGGCTTCCACTGCCCAGCATGGAATATTATACACAGGTCAGAGTCTGGGGGCTTCCCCTGCCCAGCATGGAAGATTATACGCGTTGCCTCTGTCTGCGTTATTATAAGGTGTGTACTGTTAAGTAGTACTATTCCTATCTGTTCAATCCCTGTTACTTCCACTATTAGGCATTGATTTTTGGAACAAGGAGATGGAAAAAGATGCTTGGTCGGACCTCCTACTTCGAATTTGGGGCACTGCACGTGCAATGTAATGTGCCACCAGATAGGAGTGTCACTGTGCAATGGCAAAAGTTTTATTACTAACTAGCGACTTGCCTGTCAAAAATGATGGCAATAAAATGTGAAAGCTGGCAATGCTGTTTGCCACACAAAGCAAGGCTCTCCCCCCTCTAACTTGCAGGCCTCGCGATGAGCGCCTTTGGTGCTCATTTTGAGCCTCTCCCACCGTCTACTTTACAGGCTTTGCGATGAGTCACTCATTGCAGGCCTCGGCCTTCCACTCACTTTTATAGCTCGCAATGAGCACCTTTGCGAGCCCCACAATCAGCGCTCATTGCAGGCGTCATCCAACCTGACACTTTCGTGCCTCCCGATGAGGTACGCATCGCGAGCCTCTCCCCACTCTCTTCACTCCCTGTGTCTGTTTCCCCCTCTCTCCCTTCCGTTGTCTCTTTGCCCCCTGTCCCAGCCCTTTGGTTTTTTATCCCTTATTTTTTTCCCTGTGTCTCTTTTCCACCCTCTCTCACCCCTGTGCCACTTTACACCATCTCCACCCGCCGATCACGCCTTTTTTAAAGTCTTTCAGGCCTCGCGATGAGCCCCTAAGCCCTATAGGCTTTGGGCCTCGTTGTGAGCCTTTTTTTTTTAAAATTACAACTTTACGGCTGCCATTTTTTTTTCTTTGCTTAGCCGATTTCAGACCTCCCAAAAACGCCTATTAAACATCAAATTAGCTTGCGACCTCACTTAGAGGCAGCCTGTATCTCCCCCTGTGCTGTGTGTGAGGCTGTAAGTTATTTTTTTTATTAATTGGCGTCTTACGACAGCTTCCGAGTAACGGGCTTGAAAAAAATTTTGTCCGTTAAAGCCATAATATTTTCAAAGTCGTGTCTAACTTTTAAAATAGCGTTACCAACAAACTCGCAATTACGACAACTATTATAGTTGATGGGGTTGTATCCTCCACTGGATAATGGGAGCACACAGGAGGATGTCACTTACAGTTAATGTATTTACCAATATATGTGTAGAGTCCATAGGGAGTGAGGTAAGTGGGGTGATGGTATGTGTAGAAACCATAGGGAGTGAGGTAAGTGGGGTGAATGTTCATGTAGAGTCCATAGGGAGTGAGGTAAGTGGGGTTAATATTCATGTAGAGTCCATAGGGAGAGAGGTAAGTGGGATGAATGTACGTGTAGAGTCCATAGGGAGTGAGGTAAGTGGGATGAATGTATGTGTAGGGTCATGGACACAAATACATTATAATTATTATTATCACTCACCTGTACAGGGATCTGAATGGGTTTCCATCTGGTGAATAGACTTCTCATCTCTCTCATATTCTCCCTCCTCAGTATATAAGTCAGGATATAGACTTCCATCTTGGGGTCCTGTTAGTCACAAGAGAGAGAAGCCTCTGGATTTGTACAGATTTACACAACTATCTGACATTAATTATATACAGAAACAGATCCTGGGTGTAAATATACAGACTGAGGTCTCATAGTTTTACTAATTATCAGTTTATAACTAATGTGAGAATCTCTGTAAATAAAAAACAATAAACGGATTTAATAAGTTCATCTATATTACCTATACATTTATCCTGTACATTTCTTGTGTGGACGTGTTAGACATTACGTTATAGACTGATATTAGTAATTATTGGCCAGTACTAAATTCTAGATCCCCCAACCTTATCAAGCTCTCTGAGCCATACATTACTATACTGAGCTGCACAAACAATGCTGTATATCTCAGGAATTATGTACTATAAGGATAAACAGCTATTACAATGTACAGATGGTTTTTAATCCTCTTTAAGATAAAATGAATGTATTGTTATGGTGCCAGTGTGACGTTACAGAATTTATTATTAATGTGTTTATTGTGTAATAATTCCTCACCTTCCCTGATATTCCCAGGACTCTCCTCCTCCTTCACTTGCTGCTGATTTCTTATATTCAGCTTCTCTTGTTCAACCTTGGAGACAACTGGAGGCTTCACATCTAAAGGTCCTGCAGATAGAGATAAACAGATTATAGACTTTCACCATTGTAATTATTTA
Source organism: Discoglossus pictus (assembly GCA_027410445.1). Classification (NCBI taxonomy): domain Eukaryota; kingdom Metazoa; phylum Chordata; class Amphibia; order Anura; family Alytidae; genus Discoglossus; species Discoglossus pictus. The sequence continues at coordinate 36,088,079 of CM050170.1, read as the reverse complement.
CTATCAATCTAGTGTTTGTGTCTTAAAATCTATTTATATCACCTTTATCATGAGCTGCTTTGTGTGTAAAACTTCATGGGTGAGAGATGAAGGATAAATACACCTCAATAAGGACTGAAGTAAGTGATAATTGTCCATAAGATATTACTCACCTTCACTGATATTTACAGGAATTTCCTCCTCTTTAATCTCCCGGGGACTCCTCATATTTGTCTCTTCTTCCTGGTCAGACTCTGAGAGACCTGATGGTGTCACTTTGTCACTGTCTGTACAAATAAACATGAGATGGTCACATGCTGGGATTTGTTACATGTCTTTATGGTCTGGTCAAATAAACATGAGACGGTCACAAACTGGAATTTGTTACACGTCTTTATGGTCTGTACAAATAAACATGAGACGGTCACATACTGGGATTTGTTACATGTCTTTATGGTCTGTACAAATAAACATGAGACGGTCACATACTGGGATTTGTTACAGGTCTTTATGGTCTGTACAAATAAACATGAGAAGGTCACACGCTGGATGGAGCTGAACAGCAAGAAGGAGTAACTAGGGCCTGCGTTTTGAATACATATTGTCCACTATTTTGTATACCTCTTCATTGTATGATTGGTTTGCTTATTTCCCCACTATCCCTATTTATAGTATCTTTTTAGCTACTTTTTTGTAGTTATTATTGTATGGTCTTTTAACTTTTTTTTGTAAATATATATGATTTGGCTTTGGTTATGAGGATACCATATCTAATAATACATTTTAAACACACTTGCGGCGTTGTTTTCCCTTTTAAATTTACCTCATTAAAGTCTTCCTAGTATTTCTGTCCCTAAGTACTTGACTACGTATTACTTACAGGTCATTCTTCTTTTTTCTCATTCTCTTCCGGTATCTGCTCCTGTCTTTCTCCCACTCGCACCTGATAACCAGTCACAGACACAAATAACCTCCTGTATTATCTCCTGATCACTAATTGGAACATTAATCACTTTATTTACCTGCTCAGAGCTCGCACACACGCCGGATCCGCTCTAGGCCGGATGTACCGGAAGTCCCTGCACTAAACTTCAACTCCCAGAAAGCACAGCAGCACAACAGAAGCCACTCGTCACAGTAGTGGGCGGGTCTCTAATGTAATATTGTTTCCATGGTGACGCGGTGTATATAAATCTGTCTCTCATTCTGCCCATTCAAATGTAAAGATAGGACTGATTTTTTTTATTGTATTGACCTGCCCAACAACAGTGATGTCACCGCTTGTGCAATTATGTTATTGGCCAGGACCGTTTCTCATGGTATTGCTCCCCTGTATTGTGTGTATTACAGTCACTGTGTGAGACATCTATGTGGAGCTGCTCGGACCTGGGGATCCAAGTGATAAACGTTACATTACTTGGAGGGAGGGAGTTTATGTGTCACTTTTAGTGTATATATTTATATATTGTGGTAGGGAGGATTATCTCTGAGGGCCTGGACTTTTATGTAAACTCAAAATACTCAAGATGGCTCCTTATTTACATTAGATAGATAGATAGATAGATAGAGTGGTGTTTATGTGTCTTTACATTTAGTATATATATATATATATATATATATATAGTAAATAAAAATTACACATTTGCATGTCTAAAGCAAGTTAAAAAAACCTTCTTCCAGCTCAGAGTTTTGAGAAAAACAGTTATTACACTGCATTCTGGGAAGTTGAGCTGGGACGCACAAATGTGCCCACAAATGCCTCGCTCTTCATTCCGTAGCCATTATCAAACATGGTTTCCTTTAAGCATATGCATGCTGTATTACACAGCTTTAATGCAAAGCCAAGGTTGGAATAAACACAGGCTGAGTATCCAATCCATGTACAGCTGTTTCAAGCTTACTGGCTATCATCAGCATGGAGCGGGATCTCAGCCTGTGTTGTGGAAAATATGAGTAGGTAGTTCACCACAACAAGCATTTATAATATGGTGGGAAAAAGAGCCATAGAAGTCCTCCACTGTACAGTAGTAGAGTAAATAAAAAGTAAATCTGTGTACTTTAAACTTTATATTCTAGCACATAATGGAAGCCTTGTGATGTCATTAGTTGGAAGCTTAGTAACAAGATGGTGATCTTATCTGAAATCTTAATGACTTTATACATTTTTACCTTACATGTGATGGCAAAATATATAAACTTTGACCTGAAATCTTACGTTGTATAGTCTGGAAAATATTTTACTTTATCTTAAAATTAATTTACAATTTCTTTTAATAATATTCAGTTGCTATCATAGTTTTAGCATTTTTAATTATCTTATTCATATGTACTGTGTATGTGTATATATATATATATATATATATATATATATATATATATAAAATCATACTGTTTATTACGTTGTATCTCTGCACTACTTTATAAATGTTTTCCCTTATTGGACGGTCATATACATGGACAGACTCAGAGGTGATCCTGGGACACCATGAGGGAAAGAGGAGAATAGTGGATTGAAATATAAACCACAATGTCTCAACTGGCTCTTTGTTGGGCTTTAAAAGTCCAAGGTTAACAATCCTACCCCCAGCATGACCAGGTTCTGTATCCCACACACAGGACGGATTAAGCGTATTCTAGGACAAGTTGTGATTCTCAGGACAAGTTACCGGGTTTCAGGACAACCTGGAAAAATTAATTTGTGATTAAAAAAATAATACTCGTCTTCTCTCTAAATGACACACACGATACAAATGTGTCACAAACAGACCGTTATCTTTATTTTACAATACACCTTTTTATACAGTTTTTGTCCCTTCCATGGGCCACTTCATTGAGTAAATACCAGTTTGACACCGTTTTGCCCCCTTTGCATTTCCCCTCTTGGGCTAGGTCTCCAAGAAAACATTGCCGGCTTGTCTATTTCCCCAGCTATGTGCTGATGTGACTATGGCCCCAGATGTCACACATCTCCGAGTGGACACAGCAGGGGTTTGTTAGGGTACTATGTACAATTGAGCCAGAGGGTCTGGACAAGGGACGGAGGTCTAACCCTGGTTAGGGTCCAGAAATCTAAAGACCTAGGCTATTGGGGAGAAGGTCTCTACTAAGCGGAGAACCTAGAGGAGGGTGGTGAGGCTGGTTAGTGGACAAGGGTACCCTGCAAGCAGGGAAATGGATATTCCTAGGGCATGGTGTGCTTAGGTGAAATGGTGGTTAGTTGTGTCCTCCCACTAGCCGACTTCCTCCTGGATGGCAAAACCTTTATTGAGTTACAGGTGATTTGGCTAGGGGAGTTGAGGTAGATCCGGAGTGAATTCACCTTAAATGACTGACAAGGACATCCATAAAATTTCAAGCAATTCGGGATACCTATTAGATTGAATGGGGGGTTGGGAACAATGGCTAATTCAAGTATTTCCTAATTTAGTGTTAATCACAAGAAAAAAGATCAAAGGATTTGACACCAATTGACCTCTGTCTTTGGAAACAAAGGGTTCCAGTTTATGTATGACGCCTAGTTAACAGTACTTGACGACTTGATCAGATCCGTGAATCTCCCATAGAAGTCTATGGAGCCCGATCTACTGCTTACCACAAGTCTGATTTCAGCCAAGAGCCCGACCCTGTGACTGGGAGAAAACTGGGTGATAAAGAATATGAGAGAAAGTTGTAAGAGGGGAATGTGAAATAAAAAAAAGAAATAGAAATTAGTAATTTAGAAAAAAAAATCAATGACAGAAGAAGGGGATGAGAAAGAAAAAGTTTAATTACCCCGACCAAAGCTAGAATTCAAAATGCAGTGAATTTGGATATAAAGAGGAGTAGGACCAATAATCCTACTTTTTTGTTCTTTAGTCATTCAGTTGTGTCTGACTTTCTGTGACCCTTTGGATCTGAGCATGCCAGACACATGATGTCAGCCACTGCCCCACTGAGCTCCATCAAGCTCATGTTCATTGATTTAATTAGCTCATCTATCCATATCCACCTCTGTTGTCCCCTTCTTCTTGTGTCTTCAATTTTTCCCACATCAGAGTCTTCTCTAAGGAATCTGTCTTCTCATGATATTGCCAAATATTTGAGCTTCAGACTCACAATCAAAGCTTCCAGTGAACAATATGTCTTGATTTCCTGAAGTACTGATTTATTGGATCTCCTTGCAGTCCAAGGGACTCTAAGCAGTTTTCTCTGACACCACAATTCAAAGGCATCAATTCTCTGGCGCTCAGACTTCTTTATGGTCCAGCTCTCACATCCGTATGTTACTACTGGGAATACCATAGGTCTAACTATGAGGACCTTTCTTGATAGGGCTTGAAAAAGGATACAGGCTATTAAATATGGTTTGGAACAAGTGCAAATATAAGTGAAGGAGCAAATATTGTGCACATTAAATGGTCTAAATTTCATTTCAGTTAATTACTTTTGGTATAATTGTCATTTTTATATGGAAAAGAAAGACACAGCAATGGGCATCATATTTGTGATATATACAGTATTATGATCTTCTTTTCATGGGTTTTTGCTTCATTTTCCTGTTTTTAAAATATTAATGTTTTTGGTCACAAAGCTGGTAGCCTTTAAGTGATTTATTCATGATTTATTACATATAGAAATACAAAGTGTAGAATCTTAATTTATTTTTAGTGTATATAAATGGTAATAATTTAGTGTTATATTGTGTTTCTAATGTTAGTTTTACTTCAGTCCACAAGAGATCAGATATTACAAACTAAAACTTGTATTAAATCAGTAGATGTAAAGAGTTATATTATAACAGACAGTTGTAATTACAGCCCCGGCCTAAAAACAAACCATTTAATCAGTGTAATAAAGTAACACAAAACTGATCAGAGTTACAGGGGTTTATAGAACAAGCTTTATATATGTAGGAGAACCTGATGTAACTTATTATAATGACGGTATGTTATAGTAAGATATGAGAAAAGAGCAAACTAAGAGACAAGATTTACTGGGATATAAAGATAAGATATGTTTTATTGTTGCTTTTTACTATAGAATTTTCTGATTAGGAGAATAAAATTAAAACGATTATTAGAAAAAACTGGGACATTCCTATACAAGATAATGACTTGAATGGAATTATACCCGATGAGCTTAAGATCCCTTTATAGAGAGGACCCAATGATAATGGGTCACGGACAAAATAAATAGTTGGATCAATATAAACAAAAAATGTAACATTTAACAAAGAATATAATAAATATGAGACATTGTGGGAAGTACAAATTATACTATAATGAATAAGATAGCTCTGTTTTGTTTTAGTTTGGGATTTTATACATACTAAACTTTTTATATATGTGCAGTGCAGTGCAGGATATACAGTATTTGGGCTGACTCTTCTAGTCCAAATGGTCATTATAAGTGACATGATGACAGGACAGACAGGAGGAAAATAAATATACATAAAGGGAGCACAAAAATACAGACAGAGGAGAGAAAGGGTGGAGGTTGGACAGATAGCAACAACATAACATGTATATTTATAGAGGAGTGATTGTATAGTAAACATATAACTCACAACTGATAAGAGCCCCTTCTAGCTGAATGCTGATTTACTGCCCGCACATTGATCTTACATGTTCCCTTTGTAGAAGAAAAACAACATCCACAAACCCACATTCTACTCCAAAACCCGGTCATGACACCAAAACACAGAGGCCTCTGATTTTCTTCAGTTTATTTGGACACGCGTGGATCAGCAACAGAAGAACATTCACAATGTCTGCTGCTGACAACAAATATATACAAGACATAGCCTTTTATAGTATTTCTACATACAGAAAATGGTACATTCCATTACTAACTTCTAGAAAATGGTACATTCCACCACCTCCTATTCCTAGACCAGTAAGATATCACATATTATAATTGTCAAACTGCGATTCGTCGTCACGCTTGCGACGAATCGCAGTTTGACAATGATCCGAGCGATCGGCTCGCGTGCAATGCACATTGTGAACTGTGCAGCAGTAGCCGCGCAGGCACAGAGCGCTACGTTAGCCGCGCATGCGCAATGCACACCGTAAACTGCGCATTGCGCAGCAGTAGAAGTGCATGCGCACAGCATGGCACGAGCCGCGCATGCGCACAACGTGGCACGAGCCGCGTATGCTCAATGCGCGCCGTGACACGCAGAAGAGCGAGAAAGGGAAGAGACTCAGAGGGTGAGAAGATGCACAGAGGGAGGGTGAGAAGAGGCACAGAGGGAGGGTGAGAAGAGGCACAGAGGGAGGGTGGGGAAGAGGCACAGAGAGAGGGGGAAGAGGTACAGAGGGGGGGAGACACGGGGGGAAGAGACACAGAGGGTGAGGGGAAGAGACAGAGGGTGAGGGGGAAGAGACACAGAGAGAGGGGGAAGAGGCAAAGAGGGAGGGGAAAGAGGCACAGAGGGAGGGTGGGGAAGAGGCACAGAGGGAGGGTTGGGAAGAGGCACAGAGAGAGGGGGAAGAGGCACAGAGGGGGGGAGACACGGGGGGAAGAGACACAGAGGGTGAGGGGGAAGAGACAGAGGGTGAAGGGGAAGACGCACAGAGGGAGGTGAAAGAGGCACAGAGGGAGGGGGGAAATGCACAGAGGGAGAGTGGGGAAGATGCACAGAGGGGGAGGGGGGAAGAGGCACAGAGGGGGAGGGGGAAGAGGCACAGAGGGGGAGGGTGGAAGAGACACAGAGTGGGAGGGTGGAAGAGACACAGAGGGGGAGGGTGGAAGAGACACAGAGGGGGGGAGACACAGAGGGAGAGGGGTGAAGAGACAAGGGAGAGGGGGGAAAGAGACACGGGGGAGAGACACAGAGGGTGAGGGGGAAGAGACACAGAGGGTGAGGGGGAAGAGACACAGAGGGAGGGGGAAGAGACACAGAGGGAGGGGGGAGAGACACAGAGGGAGGAGGGGGGAGACACAGAAGGAGGGGGGCGAAAGAGACATGGGGGAAGAGACACAGGAGGGGAGGGGGGAAAGAGACACAGGGGAGGTGGAAACAGACATGGGAGGGAGAGGTGGGACAGAGACACAGGGGAGGGAGAGGAGGGGAGAGAGACACAGGGGAGGCAGAGGAGGGGGGGAAGAGACACAGGGGAGTGAGAGGAGGGTGAAAAGACACACTGGAGTGAGAGAAGGGGGAATAAACACACGGGAGGCAGAACAGGAGGAAGATACACATGGGAGGGAAATGGGGGGGGAGACACAAGGAAGGGGGAAAGAGACACAGGCCAGGGGGGGAAGAGGCTCAGATGGAGAGGGGGGAAGAGGCACAGAGGGAGAGGAGGGGAAGAGGCACAGAGGGAGAGGGGGAAGGAGGCACAGAGGGGGGAGAGATACAGAGGGTGAATGGGGAAGAGACACATGGAAAGGGGTTAAGAGGTACAGAGAGAGGGGGGAAAGAGGCCCAAAGGGGGGAGACACATTGGAAGGGGGGAGAGACACAGAGAGAGGCGGGGGAAGAGGCACAGAGGGAGAGGGGTGGAAGACACACAGTGGGGAGAGAAATAGAGGGTGAGGGGGGAAGAGACACAGAGGGAGAGGGGGGAAGAGAGAGAAAGGGAGGAAGAGGCACAGAAAGAGGGGCCGGGAAGAGACACAGGGGAGGAAGAGGAGGGGGGGGAGACACAGGAGAGAGTGCAGAGGGGTGGGGAAGAGACACAGGGGAAAGAGTGCAGGGGGAAGATACACAAGGGAGGGAAATGGAGACACGAGGAAGGGGGGAACAGACAGGGGAGGGGGAAAGAGACACAGGCCAGGGGGGAACAGACACAGGGGAGGGGGGGACACACGGGGGGGAAAAGAGATGCATGGGAGGGAGAAGGGGGAAAGAGACACAGGAGGGAAAGGGACACAGGGGAGGGGTTTAGAGACCTGGGAGAGAGGTAAAAACACAGGGGGGCAGGAGATACAAGGGAGGGAGAGGAGGTGGAAGGAGATAAAAGGGAGGGAGAGGAGGGGGGAAATAAGACACGAGGGAGGAAGTAGACAGGGGGAGAGACTCGCAATGAGCTCCAAAGAGGCTCATTGCAAGGCCTGTGATGAGCGCCAAAGGCGCTCATCGCAAGGCCAGTAAAGTAGAGGGGAAGAGGCTCCCATTGTGTGGCAAACAGCATTGCCAGGCTTTACTTTTTATTGCCGTCATTTTTGACGGGCAAGTCGCTAGTTATTTATATTTTGCAATCCAATAAAAGATGGAACATGTCGTTAGCACGCATCAACCATGCCTGAAGGAGACAGAGGGGAGGGAGAGGGGTGGAAATGGGAGAGGGGGAAAGGAGGCACAGGAGATGGAGAGGGGTGAAGGAGACACAGGTGAGGGGGAAGGAGACACAGGGAAGGGAGAGGTGGGGAAAAGACACAGGGTGGGTTGGCCAATACAAGTGGCGGGTAGGCCAAGGACAGCAATGAGCGGCAAAGCCGCTCATTGTGCGGTTCGCATTGAGCGCCTTGAGGCCTGTGAAGTAGATGCTGGGAGGGGCTACGCTCATCGCATGGCCCGCAAGTTACAGGTGGAAGAGTTAAGTATTGTCCAGCAAAACAGCATTGCCAGTTTTAAAATGTTATTCCCGTCATTTTTGACAGGAAATTTACTAGTAGTTTATATTCCTTACTTTTCTATTAAACCTAAAAAAAATAAGCATATTTCCATGATACATAGAGACTCTCTCACAGATTGCATGTCACAACCACCTTAGCCCTCATAATAGGGCTCACAAGCAACCTACAATGTTCAAGATGCAACATCCTCAACCACTATTAAGTATGCTCCATAATATCTGCATTTAATATGAAACAATATAACAATATATACAATATAATAGAGATCTTACCACTCAAGGACAACCAGAATGTCATAATCATCTACCTTGACAAACTGAAACCATCCAATTTAACCTAGACACACTTATACTGATCGCACTCACCTAAAATCATCAACAAAATCCTAATGGCATACTAAACTATGTCACATCATAAACACTCAATGGGTGGAAAGTAGAAAGTGGAAGGTCAAAAATTCCACCAACATTTTCTAATTTCTATTAACGAGTAGTAGACCACAAATGGTCATAATAAAAACTAATTTTGAAAGCATTGCAACAATAATTCTCTGCATCCTCCATGCCAACTGAAACCTTCATCAATTAAAATAAATAATGTAATCTCCAAAACTTAGAAGTAATGGAAATAAGTAAAATGCCATATAGTGATTCCTTTGGACCACATTATGCCACACACCTAAACTTTCAAGACGCAACAAAGCTAAAATCAGGAAAATACAAGACAGTTCTATAACATACTGACCATAACACACATCCAACATAAAATATATTTATCATAACAGAGAACAAGTGACAGAGGGGGGTTTGTAAAAAGAAATAATTTGACTCAATTGCTCTTTCCTGACTGACCGGTTGCGCTCTAGGAGCTGTATAAGGTAGCATGTTACTGCTGAACTGGAAACTCTATTCTAAAACAGGGTAAATATATATCCAAAATGCCTTAAAATAGCATTGCATACCTCCATATCTCCCAACTCATTTTGTTATTCTCCAACTGATTGATCCATCATTAGTTACAACTGCTGTGTCTGTGGTATTATCCATCTTTGTCACTTTCCCCCAATTTTCATAGCTTTAGAGTTTTAAATTTAAGGTATTTATCTAAATAAATTTGCCATATATTTTTGTAGTTTTTGCTACACACCATTCCTAATTAGAATAATACTGACTGATACCTCTCACTGACCAAGAAATATCCAGATTCAATAATGTTCAAACCATTTCACTTGATTCTGCATTTTACTACCCTAGTCATTAAAAGGTCAGTTGATGTATTTAGCCATTTTGTATACTTTATAACACTGGTAAAATCACTATATAGAGAAGTAGAGGATAATTAATGAGATGATGGTATAAAAATAGAGCAAATGGTTTAGTTAAAGAAAGAGAAAAGAGAGGCAAAGAGAGGGTTGTGTGCTGCTGAAGAGAGACATGCCCTCCACTACAGAGAAGAGGCTCGGAGCCACCATACTGTCCAATAGTCACAAGTTGCCCACCAATGTCCTAATGCATTCATTTGTCTGATCAATCCACAGTCAGTCAGAAAAAATAGTTTTGTTCTCATCTTTATATTTATATTTAATTTTCAGCAGAGTATCACAAACTGTGGTAGTTGAACCATCAGAGGCTTCATCTCATTGGGCCACATCACAATTGGGATTACAAAAAATAAATAAAAATGTCAGGAAGTGACAGTGATAATCAGAACTTCTTTCTTCTGCCTGAAACCTAGAGATGAAATAGGACTATACATTGGATTCCTTCAGAGGATCTGGCTACACTGGCCATTCAGAGGACTTGGCTACACTGGTCCATGCCTATGTAACTTCCCAGCATGACTACTGTAATCTTATTGTAATGCCCTATTATTCAGGCTTCCAGATAAGTAATTCCATCCCCTGCAGACTTCTGATGCGAGGCGGCTCTCACATAACAGGAATTGTTCATGCTCTGCAATGGTCACCTCTCAAATGGCAAATTTATATCAAGGTTGACTTTCTAAGCTCCAAATAACCCGGCCCAGCTACGTGCAAGTACTCTAGGTCCCCTACACAGTGCATTACAATGATATGTACCCACAGTTTGCGTGGCATTATTTGGTGCTAGAGCTTTAGGTCGTGCAGCTCCAGGTCTGTGGAACTTTCTCATCATAGCCCAAGGTCTACTGAATTCTTCATGGGTGGGGTAAAAACTGTCTCCTTCATTTAATAAAATTAAATATTGGACATTTGTATGGATTTGTTTACAGTACCAACTACTTATCACTAGGTATATAATATCCCTGTGTATCTGTCTACTTTTATGTACTTTATTTTATTAAGAAGTGCTCATAAGCTCTGTTTTTACTGTCTAAAATCAAACTAGTATTACGTGCTTGGTTCTGCCCTCTGCACATCATGAAGACACAGACTATGTACTATTGGTTGTGAATTGTTTCATACTAACCAATCAGTGACCATCTCTCAGAAATATTCTGCAACATGCTGCAGAGATGTGGTCCCTGATAGGCTAGGACACTAAACTGCAAATTCAGCCCTACAGAGTATGTGTCTGCATATGATGAGCTGGGCAGATCCACAAGGGACTATTTGTTATATTTTAGGCAGTAAAATCAGAGTTTATAAGCACTTCTTATACACCTAGTTAAATCCAGAAGCTTTCCATGTCCTTGAATGATGATTTAATATTCTCAGTTATAAATAGATGTTATTGTATTAAAATCAAGAAATCTGTACAAATGTCATATATTTCATTTCAATAATTGAAGGAGAACATTCTGAAGTTTAGATTTTTTGTTCCCCACCTATGAAGAACTCAGTAGACCGTCTAAAGGTAGATTTTGATTGGATAAATCCAATATTAATAAAGCACTTTTCACTTACAGATTTATTCTTCATATCCCTCCATGTCCTGGGAAACGTGATCATTTGTCTTTTCTCTGTACCTTTCATCCCCAACATAACAATTCCCACCACATGCCGAGCCAAGTTTTCGTCCTGCTCCCTCCTTAAACCCATGCACACCACTCATGACTCCATGAAGATCCATTGGGTAAACCAGATAAATTATCCTACATGTTAACCTGATGGACCTTCCTGGTCTTCATTCCTTCCTTATGACCACACATGGACTTGATCAATACTATGGTCTGTTGCATATGTTCATTAACTAATCCAAATCTCACCTTATGCTCTGCCTTCTTCTAATTATCCTACTTTACATATTTACATTATGATTTGTTGTACTGTTTTGGGTAATTATGTTAATTGCTTTTCATAAAAAGAGTAAACTTGAAAACATACATTGATAAATAAACCTAAAGTGTGTTTCTAAACTGTAGTTTTGAGGACGATGAGTTCTTGGCAACATAAAGGAAGATCTCTAAATCGAGAAGTCCAGTGTATTGTCATTTAAATCTACTATTACAGACATATATCAATCTGACAAGGACATTTTACAAGGAATTACAGGTCCACCAATGATTATCCAGAATCTGTTAATCTGGAACCTCTTTTAATCAGGAAAACATTTTCAACAAGTTGGTAGAGAGACAAGTACATGTATTTATTTTATAGAGAGTAAATCACAAGCTATCAGGGTAAAAGAGAGATGGTTAAAAGCTCCACTGCTCGTATTCAATGAGTAAAGCTCCACTGCTCATATTCAATAAGTAAAGCTCCACTGCTCGTATTCAATAAGTAAAGCTCCACTGGTCCTATTCAATAAGTAGAGCTCCACAGGTCCTTTTCATTCAGTAAAGCTCCACAGGTCCTTTCCATTCAGTAAAGCCCCACTGATTCTTTTCCTTCTGTAAAGCTGCGTTGATCTTTTTGAGTCAGTAAATTGGTTTCTCTGAACATCTTGTGTACTTGATCTCATTCATTATGAAGTATTTTTTGTAAAGTGTAACATTTTGCAGTATTCTTGCTAAAAACAGCTTTTTATTTTAGAAACAGCTAGTCCGGCAAAATTGATTTTCCAACAAAGCCCAGGAATGGACGATGCTGGAAAATTGGTGGAAGACCTGTACCTAAAATTCAAATAAATAATGTATTTTCGTCTGTGTGTGTTTAGACATTCAGTAGTGGTTGACTCTCCGTGATCCTATGGACCGAAGCACACCAGTCACATCTTGTCTCTGGTTGTGCTTATCCATAAGATTTTATTGGCACAGATGATGGAGTGGTTTGCCAGTTCCTTCTCCAGTGGACCACAATTTGTCTGAACTTTCTACTATGATCTGCCCATCTTGGAGAACCCTACATGGTACAGCTCACAGCCCGGTTCAGTTGTTGATATACTCCTGAATTGGATACAGTATTGAGAACGTATTAGTTAAAATGTTATTTATATGCTATCAATTGAGAATAACATAGACATTTACAGATTGGGTATACCGCTGATTATATAAATCTGAGCTGGTTAGACTGGTGTGGATATAGTTCATAATAACATTGATCATTTCTCATTTTCAGGATATCTCCTTAGAAGGATCTTATATATAATAGATTTTCATCCTCAAAAATATCTCTCAAGATTGATCAAATTCTAAATAATGATTTATTATGAACACAAATATATATTTTCTTTAATTTATACTGGGCTCTTTAGGATACATTTTAAATATAATCAGCAACATTTTGTGAAATCTAAAAATGTCCTATTTTTTGTTATAAACAAAATATATATTACAAGTGCTTGAAATGTAAAGTTTAACAAAGAATATAAGAAATATGAGACATTTAGATCATGTGTAACAGGTGAAGACATAAAGTAGAGACATTAATAACATGAGAGTCATATAACATTACATATACACTTTGGTATAAGTACTCAGTATGTTGGTATTACTTCTATGTTACTGGGTTTAAGAATAAGAGAGCATTGTAGTAAAGAGAAAGACCATTTACTAGTCCAACATCTCAAGGTAACACATAATACTAATTCTAATCATTTATACAGATGATAAATGACTGGAGATGTTGTGATCCTATTAAGGCTTAAAGTAGGGAAGAGGATTGGCTGTTGTTAAATTAACATATTGGTCTCTATTGGCTGAATAATGATATTGAGCTCTGTCATTTTTAGTAGATTATTTATGTGGGCATAAAGGAACCTGTACAACCTGCAGGTAGGATCGGTCTTCTTGGTCTTTTCAAGCCCAACAAAGAGGAGATTGTGACAACCAACTTGTCCCCTAACATAATGGACTCAAACAAGTCAGTGACCACATCCGATACATGGGCCCTGCTGACTTACTGGGCTACAGACAGGAAAACTCCTTATCTTTTGTGTCTAATACCCATAACCCACTTTCATTGTACGCTCTTATAAGAGCAGGGCTACATCTTCTGTACCAGTAAGTGATTTTTTTTGTACCCACTGTATCCCCTGTACTTAGCACTATGGAATATGTTAATGCTTTTTATATAAAGGATAATAATAATAATAATAATATTAATTCAGAGGCTAGACCAATGGTGTTCCTCAGGGTCATATAATTTTCATACTATTAGATATATCTATATATACTGTGGGAATGTATTAATTGTTCCACGTCACACTTGTGGTACTGACACACTAGAGAGGGGGATTGTAAAGTGGGGGGTACAAATGATATTATAATAGGTCTGTTTTGTTTTAGTTTGGGATTTTATACATACTTTATACTACTTTTTATATGTTTGATTTTATTTTATAAAAAAGAATGTATCATGGAGGACAATCCTTCTCCTCTGCAGACCAAATAAACCTCCATTACCGGTGAGGGCTTCTGATATTTGGTCCCAGGCAATGCAGGATATAATTGGGCTCACTCTTCGAGTCCAAATGGTCATTATAAGTGACATGCTGACAGGAGAGACAGGAGGAGAATAAATATACATAAAGGGAGCACAAAAATACAGACAGAGAAAGGGTGGAGGTTGGACAGATAGCAACAACGTAACATGTATATTTATAGAGGAATGATTGTATAGTAATCATATAACTCACAACTGATAAGAGCCCCTTCTAGCTGAATGCTGATTTACTGCCCGCACATTGATCTTACATGTTCCCCTTTGTAGAAGAAAAACAACATCCACAAACCCACATTCTACTCCAAAACCCAGTCATGACACCAGAACACAGAGGCCTCTGATTTTCTTCAGTTTATTTGGACACTCGTGGATCAGCAACAGAAGAACATTCACAATGTCTGCTGCTGACAACAAATATATACAAGACATAACCTTTTATAGTATTTCCACATACAGAAAATGGTACATTCCACCACCTCCTATTCCTAGACGAGTTAGATATCACATATATAGTTGTGAGCATACGAGTTGTTGCTAACGCTTGTGGGCTTGCATAGCGAGCCCGCAGCCCTTGCGAAGCGAAGGCCGCAGTTGCTGGCAAGGAGAGCTAAAGGCGCTCCTTGCCAGCAACTGAGGCCCTGGCGAAGCAGGCGCTCCTTGCCAGCAACTGCGACCCTCGCAAACTTCACGTCATAACGCAAACAACATACGAGACACGTTACCACACATTACGACCTCGCAAAAATCGGCCGCAACCCGCGGACATGAAAAATTTCAAAGCACAATAAATACACACAGCACATACATAAAAAACTTACCTACAGCAAGAGGGAGTATCCAGGACCTCAAAAAAGCAACTTACACCTTCATTTAACTCAAAATAAAAGAGTTTAAACACAAAAAAATTCTCTAAGCAAGAGAAAAAATGGCCGTCGAACAAAACGAAAACGAGGCTACAGCACTCTAACCACGGAAAACACCACAAGAAACTCGCAAAACACCACGAGAAACCTACGGATATTCCGCTAAGACGCATACCACACATTTGCCGCCAGTTTAGAACAATGTGAAAGTACACAGCTACGCTAACGGTTTCGTCTCCCGCACGCACAGTATTACACTGCACACGTTCATCACGCTTACACAGCAGCTCCACAGCACTAATGCTGCAGCAACATCAAAACAGATTGCCAGCTCTTCATCACAATGCTTCCTCCATATATTACTTCAAAATAGGTAAAGTATATTAATTTATTAATGTATTATTTATTTCCTTATTATACACCAAACAGCATTAGCTCACTTACAATTTCATTGCCGCTATTTTTTGACGGGCAATACTCTAGTTATTTATAATTTGCAATCCAATAAAGGATGGAACATGTAGTTAGCACGCATCAGCCATGCCTGAAGGAGACAGAGGGGAAGGAGGGGGGGAATGGGAGAGGGGGAAAGAAGGCACAGGAGATGGAGAGGGGTGAAGGAGACACAGGGGAGGGAGAGGTGGGGAAAAGACACAGGGTGGGTTGGCCAATACAAGTGGCGGGTTGGCCAAGGGCAGCAATGAGCGGCAAAGCCGCTCATTGTGTGGTTCGTAATTAGCACCTTGAGGCCCGTAAAGTAGATGCTGGGAGGGGCTAGCCATGAGCGCCAAAGGCGCTCATCGCAAGGCCCGCGAATTACAGGTGGAAGAGTTAAGTATTGTCTAGCAAAAGGATTGACAGTTTTCACATTTTATTCTTGTTGACGTGCAATTTACTAGTAGTTTTTATTACTTACTTTTCTATTAAACCTAAAAAAATTCCATCAGAATGTCATCATCATCTACCTTGACAAACTGAAACCATCAAATTTAAACTAGACACACCTATACTGATCGCACTCACCTAAAATCATCAACAAAATCCTAATGGCATACTAAACTATGTCACATCACAAACAACTAATGGGTGGAAAATGGAAGGTCAAAAATTCCCCAACATTTTCTAATTTTTATTAACGAGTAATAGACCACAAATGGTCATAATAAAAACAAATTTTGAAAGCATTGCATCAATAATTCTCTACATCCTCCATGCCAGCTGAAACCTTCATCAATTAAAAGAGATAATGTAATCTCCAAAACTTAGAAGTAATGGAAATAAGTAAAATGCCATACAGTGATTCCTTTGGACCACATTATGCCACACACCTAAACTTTCAAGACGCAACAAAGCTAAAATCAGGAAAATACAAGACAGTTCTATAACATACTGACCATAATACACATCCAACATAAATTATTATCATAACAGAGAGTAAACAGAGTGGGGTTTGTGAAACTAAATCCTCTGACTCAACTGCTCTTTTCTGACTGACCGGTTGCGCTCTAGGATCTGTATAAGGTAGCATGTTACTGCTGAACTGGAAACTCTATTCTAAAACAGGGTAAATATATGTCCATTACTGGTGAGGGCTTCTGATATTTGGTCCCAGGCAGTGCTGGATATATTTGGGCTCACTCTTCTAGTCCAAATGGTCATTATAAGTGACATGATGACAGGAGAGACAGGAGGAAAATAAATATACATAAAGGGAGCACAAAAATACAGACAGAGGAGAGAAAGGGTGGAGGTTGGAAAGATGGCAACAACATAACATATATTTATATAGGAGTGATTGTATAGTAAACATATAACTCACAACTGATAAGAGCCCCTTCTAGCTGAATGCTGATTTACTGCCGCACGTTGATCTTACAGATGGGGAAAAGACACAGGGTGGGTTGGCCAATACAAGTTGCAATAAGCGCCTTGAGGCCCGTGAAGTAGATGCTGGGAGGCGCTCATCGCAAGGCTCGCTAGTTACAGGTGGAAGAGCCAAGTATTGTATGGCAAACAGCATTGCCAGTTTTCAAATTGAATTCCCGTCATTGTTGACGGGCAATTTACTAGTAGTTTGTATTCCTTACTTTTCTATTAAGCCTAAAAAAATTCCATTAGCATATTTCCATGATACATAGAGAGTCTCTCACAGATTGCATGTCACAACCACCTTATCACTCATATTAGGACTCACTAGGAACCTACAACAATCTAGAGGCAACATTCTCAACCACTATTAAGTATGCTAGTAATATCTACATTTAATATAAAATAATATAACAATATATACAATATAATAGAGATCTTACTACTCAAGGACAACCAGAATGTCATCATCTCTACCTTGACAAACTGAAACCGTCCAATTTAAACTAGAGACACTTATACTCATCGCAATCAACTAAAACCATCAACCTAATGGCATACTAAACTATGTCACATCATAAACACTCAATGGGTGGCTGTTAATAGAAAGAAGGAATTTTAACCAACATATTCTAATTTCTATTAACGAATAGTAGACCACAAATGGTCATAA
Organism: Discoglossus pictus; assembly: GCA_027410445.1. Classification (NCBI taxonomy): domain Eukaryota; kingdom Metazoa; phylum Chordata; class Amphibia; order Anura; family Alytidae; genus Discoglossus; species Discoglossus pictus. The sequence goes on along the minus strand of CM050170.1, from coordinate 36,070,330 downwards.
TAAAAACAAGCTGTGGAAGCTCTGCATCAATTATTCTCTACATCCTCCATGCCAGATGAAATCTTCATCAAAAAAAGAATGAGTGGAATCTCCAAAACTTAGAGGTAATGGAAATAAGTAAAAACACCATACAGTGATTCATTTGAGGCCGTCTAACCAGTGTATTTAGAATTCAGTATTTTATAGAACTACACTTGAAAATAACTAAAATTGTTTTAGAATGGAAAATAACATACACTACCTGTAATATATCACCTTTTATGCACAATTTTTCTGCAGTGGGATCTACCAGTGTGATTTCTGATGATCTTCCTTAGGTGACATCAGACTCTGATTACACAGGAAGTTGGTATCTAAACAACAGGAATGTGGCATCTATGAACATCAGAATTTCAGAAGCAGTAATGGAAAGCTCATTAGTTTACAATGTTTTGGTACCAAACCCACAAAAATAAAGGCTGTATTTATACAGTGCCTTGCAAAAGTATTCACCCCCCCCTTGACTTTTTACCTATTTTGTAACATTATAGACTTAAGTTCAATGTTTTGTTAATCTGAATTTTATGTGATGGATCAGAACACAAAATTGGCGAGGTGAAATGAGAAAAATATATACATAAACTATTTTTTAGAAAAAGAAAACAGAAAATTGGCGTGTGCGTATGTATTCACCCCCTTTTTTATGAAGCCCATAAAAAGCTCCGGCGTAGCAAATTACCTTCATAAGTCACATAATTAGTCAAATGATGTCCACCTGTGTGCAATCTAAGTGGCAGATGATCTGTTATTACATATACACACCTTTTTTGGTAAGGGACAATATTGTTGAGAAGTGCAAGTCAGGGTTAGGTTGTAAAAAAATATCCAAATCTTTGATGATCCCCAGGAGCACCATCAAATCCATCATAACCAAATGGAAACAACATAGCACAACAACAAACCTGCCAAGAGACAGCTGCCCACCAAAACTCACGGACCGGGCAAGGAGGGCATTAATCAGAGAGGCAGCACAGAGACCTAAGGTAACCCTGGAGGAGCTGCAGAGTTCCACAGCAGAGACTGGAGTATCTGTACATAGGACGACAATAAGCCGTACGCTCCATAGAGTTGGGCTTTATGGCAGAGTGGCCAGAAGAAAGCCATTACTTTCAGCAAAAAAACAAAATGGCACATTTTGAGTTTGTGAAAAGCCATGTGGGAGACTCCCAAAATGTATGGAGGAAGGTGCTCTGGTCTGATGAGACTAAAATTTAACTTTTCGGCCATCAAAAAAAACGCTATGTCTGGCGCAAACCCAACACATCACATCACCCAAAGAACACTATCCCCCTAGAGAAACATGGTGGTGGCAGCATCATGCGGTGGGGATGTTTTTCAGCAGCCGGGACTGGGAAACTGTTCGGAGTTGAGGGAAAGATGGATGGTGCTAAATACAGGAATATTCTTGAGCAAAACCTGTACCACTCTGTGCGTGATTTGAGGCTAGGACGGAGGTTCACCTTCCAGCAGGACAATGACCCCAAACACACTGCTAAAGCAACACTTGTGGGGTTTAAGGGGAAACATGTAAATGTGTTGGAATGGCCTAGTCACAGCCCAGGATTACATTCTTGTTCTTACCTCCTCTGCACTCTTACCTTATTATGTCTACCCCCTGTACTCTCTCACATCACGATGACTATTTCTTCTAGAGTCTCACAAAGCCGACCTCAATGCAGTCTCATGTCACTATAATTACATCCTCTGATACACAGAGGCTCTGAGGTCAGCACTGATCACTCACTAGTTATTATATAACATGGCTGATGTCATAGGGATTGTGATGTCATCAGCATTCTACTGACTACAAGCCCACTATCACAGAGGCTGCAGACGCCATTATCTGGTCTCCAGTTACTAGTAGCCAGTACTGATACTTTATTGGGTCAAAAAATAATTCCTGAAGGGAGACCGGATCTGACAAGGTGCTGGATGATGCCAATTTCTAAAGGTGATTTTGAAATGATAAGGGCTGTATGGTTATATATTTATATAGTGGTTTTATATATATATATATATATATATATATATATATATATATATATATACATATTTCATATATATAGTTGTGGTAATTACAAATGTTGGTCACGCAATGTTAAAAGTTATGGGTTGGCGCATGCGCAATGAGCGCCCAAGGCACCACATGCGCTCATTGTGAGGCCGCAGGACTTAGGCTGCAATGAGCGCTGAAGGCAAGACTTTGAAACAAGCTTGATATGAGCACTGAAGGCGCTCATATCGATGCCCGCAATTATTGTTGAAGGCCGTAAGACTTTGGCAAGGACAGAAAGACACGCAAGACTTTGGAAAAAAAATTGGTTTTAGCAGAAATATTTTTTTCAATCCTGTAACTCGGAAGACGTTGGAAGACCACCAAAAGACACCAATTAATTAAAAAATGTACTTACACCTCACACACAGCACAGGGGAGAGGTAAGGGAGCCTGCGAGTGAGGTTACAAGATCATTTGACGCTTAATTGGCGTTTTTTTGTGATTGAAAATGGGCTAAGTGAGGAAAATAATGGCGGCGGTAAAGATGTAAAATTTTTCTAAAAGACTCAAAACGAGGCTGAAGCCCGTAACACTTAGCCGATCAAAGCGAGGCCGGCAAGACTTACAAAATAAAAGCAACGGCGCTCATCACGAGGCACGCAAGACTTTAGGAGAAAGAGACAGAAGAGAGACACAGAGGAGGGAGAGGGGGAGAGTGGGAAAGAGACACAGGGGAGGGAGAGGGGGGGGAGGATGGAAAGAGACACAGGGGAGAGAGAGGGGGAAAGAGACACAGGGGAGGGAGGGGGAAGAGACACAGGGGAGAAAGGGGGGGGAGAGACACAGGGGTGAGAGAGGGGAAAAGAGACACAGGGGAGGGAGAGGGGGAAAGAGACACAGGGGAGGGAGAGGGGGAAAGAGACACAGGGATGAGAGAGGGGGAAAGAGACACAGGGAGGGAGAGGAGGAAAGAGACACAGGGGAGGGAGAGGGGGAAAGAGACACAGGGATGAGAGAGAGGGAAAGAGACACAGGGGAGGGAGAGGGGGAAAGAGACACAGGGATGAGAGAGGGGGAAAGAGACACAGGGAGGGAGAGGAGGAAAGAGACACAGGGGAGGGAGAGGGGGAAAGAGACACAGGGATGAGAGAGGGGGAAAGAGACAAATAAATAAAGTCCCACGTTTGCCTATTTTACTGACTATATGAATATAATTATGTTCCTCGCTGTCTTTAGGCCAATGTTCCTGTTACAAACAGCTTTCTTCCACATTACTCTGCACAGAATTTAGTAACGAGGACCAAGTCTGAGAGGTCATGGATATGAGTGAGGACATCTTGTGTCTCAGAGGTCAAGATGTTATATTGAGAGGTTATGACGATTAGTCGGCATTGCTTGTATCCACCCCTAATAGGTGTCCAGAACATGAGAGCAGTTCTGGCCTTATGGACTTCATAACATTTCTAGTTAAAACCAGGCTGTTTTGTTTATAGTGATGAATGCAGGAAAAGGGGCAGATAATGACTCCTATAAGGACAGCCATTCAGGAACACCTTCTACTACACCCTGACCACCTAAGAGGGGATGGAGAGACCACGACATTCAGATGATTAGTGGAAATAGTCATTTTTCAGCTTATTGGGGTTATTACAATAACTGTAATTTAGTGTCTGTGTGTCCTCATCTTTACAGCCATTTTTGCCAGTTGTATCTTTCAATTTCCCCTTGATGTCCGTGAGCAAATCAGGAGCCTCCCTGGTTGGCGCCATTCTGCTTGGTCGCTTCCCAAGTCCCTGGGCCATTCAGGAATGTGCCTACTTCCAACGGCATTTAACATGAGAAAATAAAGGCATGTCATTCTGTAACTGAAAAAAATCGCATTTTTCAAATATGATTGATCGCAAAAAGCCCCGCCCATGCCCATTGCACCGCGATAGCCGCGCATGCGCACTGCACCGGGCGCGCATGCGTTTTGAGCGCCTTTAGCCGTGCATGCAGGGGAGGAGGGGAGAGACACAGAGAGGATGAGGGGAGGGACACACAGGGGAAGAGGGAAGAGACACAGGGGAGTGAGAGGAGGGGAAAGAGATACAGGGGAGGGAGAGGAAGAGGGAAAAGACCCAGGGGAGGGGGAAAAGACACAGGGAAGGTAAATGGGGGGAGAGACACAAGCGAGGGGGGAAGAGACACGACCGGCAAAGAGACACAGGGTGGGGTACAGGTAAGAAAGAGACACAGGGGTAAACACAGGTAAATTGGGGGGGGGGGAGAGATATGAGGGAGGGGGGGGGAGAGAATGGAGCCAGAGAAGGGAGCAAGGGACACACAGTGGAGGAGGGGAGAGGCACACAGTGGATAGGGGGAGAGACACACAGAGGAGGAGGGGGGAGAGACACACAGGGGAGGAGGAGGGAGAGACACAGGGGAGTGAGAGAAGGGGGAAGAGACACAGGAGTGAGAGAAGGGGGAAGAGACACAGGGGAGTGAGAGAAGGGGGAAGAGACACAGAGGAGTGAGAGAAGGGGGAAGAGACACAGGGGAGGGAGAGGAAGAGAGAAAAGACACAGGGGAGGGGTAAAAGACACAGGGGAGGTAAATGGGGGGAGAGACACAAGGGAGGGGGGAAGAGACACGACGGGGGAAGAGACACAGGGTGGGGTACAGGGAGGAAAGAGACACGGGGGAGGGGGAAGAGACACAGAGGAGGAAGGGGGGAAGAGACACAGGGGAGGGGAGAGAGACACATGGGAGGGAGGGGGTGGAAGAGACACAAGGGAGGGAAAGAGACACATGGGAGGGAGAGGGGGGAAGATACACATGGGAGGAGGAAGGGGGAAAAGACACATGGGAGGAGAAGGGGGAACAGACACAGGGGAGGGGTGAACAGACACAGGGGAGGGAGAGGTGGGGAAGAGACACAGGAGGGAAAGTGACACAGGGGAGTGAGAGGAGATGGGAAGCGATAGGGGAGTGAGAGGAGGGGGAAGAGACACAGGGGAGGGGGGAAAGAAACATGGGAGGGAAATGGGGGGAAGAGACAGGGGCGGGTGGAAAGAGACACAGGGGAGGGGGGAAGAGCCACAGGGGTGGGGGGGAAGAGACACAGGGGAGGGGAAAGAGACACAGGAAGGGGAAAGAGACACAGGGGAGGGGAAAGAGACACAGGGGAGGGGGAAAAACACGGGGAGGAAGAGGGGGAAAGAGACACAGTGGAGGGGAAAGAGAGGCATAGGAGGGAGGGGGAAGAGACACAGGGGAGGGGGTTCAAAACACAGGGGTAGAGGAGACACAAGGGAGGGAGAGGAGGGGGGAGAGACTCGCAATGATCGCCAAAGACGCTCATCACGAGGCCAATGATGTAGAGGGTGGGAGAGGTAGAGGGGGGGGGGGGGGGCTTGCAATTTATAATGATAATGTTTAAGTCTTGAAGGGGTTTTGGTTGGGGGGGGGGATAGATCCTCACAGTTGCTGTAAGAGCAGTGAGATAAATAATACTTTTTTCCATCCTTATACAATGTATATCTTTTTATTTTAACAATTCTCCTATTTAGTTGTAGTTATTGTTTTTAATAAAATTATTTGGGATACAACAATAAAAGATAAGTTTTATAAATATAAATGAAATAAGGGTCTTTTATAGTATGGCCAGTCCGGAGACTGTATCAGACTAAGATTAGTTTATGTGTAAGTAGTAAAATTACTTTTGTTAAACAGAAAAATGTAGATTTTATTAAACCCTATAAATAGTTTTCTTCCTTTACTGGCAAGTAATCTCTCAAAGCATGATGGGATATTTACTGTGTCCTTCACTACTATTTAGCAATGAGATAACGCAAGTTATAAACTAGACTTAGAAGCTGCAAAATCCCTAAAATGATGAATAATTATGGGATCAATCTCTGATGAAGTTGCCATATATTTCTATAAGGAGGAGGGGACTGTTTATATAAAGAGAAGCAGCTTTACACGAATGTGATGATGGGGAATTACCAGACCCTCAGATCTATAGGTAACAATGACTAATATTACTAGAAATACAAGGCACCTGTCCCCTGGAGATCCTATTTAATATGTTACATGGGTTTGTGATAATGATAATATAATGTGATGTGAGCACAAGTTCCTGATATTATTGGGTAGAAACATTGATGGAAAAGGTGTGCACAAGGTTGTATATTGTCACCTTATTTATACACCTTATATGCAGAGTACATCATGTGTAAGGCCGGACTGGATGTATCCAAAGCCGGGATCAATATTGCTGGAGAAATAACAACAACCTCAGATACATGGATGATACTACTGTGATGGATGAAAGTGAGGAGGAACTAAAGGGTCTAATGATGAGGGTAAAAAAAGAGAGTGCAAGAGCTGACCTGCTGCTTAATGTTAAGAAGATGAAGATCATGGCAAACTGCAATCTCACTTACTGGCAAATAGATGGGGAAGAAGTGGAGGCGGTGGCAGATGTTATTTTCCTGGGAACCAAGATTTCTTCAGATTATGACTGTAGCCATAAAATGAAAAGATGTTTGCTTCTAGGGAGGAAAGCTATGGCAATTCTGGACAAGCTAGTAATAAAGATATTACATTAGAACAAAGGTCTGTATAGTTAGACCTATGGTATTCCCAGTAGTAACATACGGATGTGAGAGCTGGGCCATAAAGAAGTCTGAGCGCCATAGAATTGGCACCTTTGTATTAGGGTTTTGGAGAAGACTGTTTACAGTCCCTTGCCTGCAAGAAGATCCAATGAATCAATACTTCAGGAAATCAAGACAAGCTGTTCACTGGAAGGTATGATCATGAAGTTGAAGCTCAAATATGTTGGTCTTATGAGAAGCCAGGACTCCTTAAGGAAGACTCTGATGTTGGGAAAGATTGAAGGCACAGGGAGAAGGGGGAGGCAGAGGCGGAGATGGATAGGTGAGGTCACTGAAGTTACTGAAGCAATGAACATGAGCTTGATGGAAGTCAGAGGGGCAAAGGCTAACAGATGTGCCTGGCGTGCTGCAGTCAATAAGGTCACAGAGAGTCGGACACAATTGAATGACTAAATAACAATAGTACCACTGAAGTTATGTTTATGACATAATAATGTCTCTATTCTTTAGTTTTCCTCCTCGTGATAATTGTTATTTTGTGCGGTTCTTCAGATGTTACACGTTTGTGGTATAAAAGTACTGATTGCCAATCTGGAGAAGGTCAGAGCGACCGGAGTTGTTACATTTACTGGGCCAACTAAAGAGCTTGGAAAGACCCAAAGTTTTCTTCATAACATCATGAGATCACTAGAAGAAGATCTTCTAAATAATGTCCCAAATCTACAGAAGCGTATGTGAGGAGTTAGATTAGGTTTAATCCCTCTACATCCCAACAAAGGGGAGTAATAAATAAAGAAACCCATTGACATTCGCTAGTGATTTGTACTGGACCTTACATCACTGCTGGTTTGGACTTAATGGTCACATTATTATCTTTACACACATGATCCATGTTAGTTGTTGAGCTGCTGTGGTCCAAAACTTTATATAATAATTTCAGAAGAACATCTATTACCCTTTTATTATTTTGTTTATAAAATAAATGACATTAATGTAAAGCTTTAAAAACATGACTGATCCGGCCTTTATCTTTCTAGACAATTGGGAGACGTGTAAACAAAGTGTCATGGAGAGCGTGTTATTGTGTTATTTGATGGCACCCCGGCTTTCGGGGGCACTCCCAGTACACGTCGACGCATGCACGCAGACGCATGCGCGAAGCAACGAGAGTGTGGTTGAAAAAAGGGGGCCTGGCTCCTGCGTGCATTGCTAGGTACACACTACGCACCTTGTATGGTTCTTGCTTCTTGTTAAGATCAATACAATTGTGGAAATGGCGGTAGCACAATGATCTCCACAATGATACTCCCAGCACCCCAAGCACCCTCAGTACCCCTAGCACTTCTGGGTTGTCCATGCAGATGCTGTGGTCTCCCCTAGGGGGTGCTGTCCCTGCCGGGGCAATCCTGTGAGGGCGCACTGAGGCTGGGACCAGTAAGGACAAGTAGTGGGGGTCGAAGTGGGTGCTAAAGACCTCATGCATGCCCGCTCAAGGGTAGCTGGAGCCTTGGCTGAAGATGGCCCCTCCTAGAGAGTATGGGGGGTGGTGATGATGGTCATCATGATGCCAGGGCTCTGGGGGCCCCTGGTGGAGGTGACTGTGGAGAGAAGCCGAAGAATAGGTGTCTACCCTAACCCTTACACCCTAACCCTAAAAGCTAACACCTTACCTGAGCCCACCTTACCTGAGCCCACCTTACCTGAGGTTATGCCAGTCCTGCATCGGGTCCGGCGCGAAGATGTCAGGATCATGCAAATAACAGGAGCGTTTCTGTAGGTGCGCCCATGCGTCAGCGCTTTGTATGAGGCGCTTAGAAGTCACTCCATCGTTATCCGATCACATTTATGTGAGTGTCAGTCCTGATCTACATAAGATTCATTTCCTTTGGTTATTGACTCTACAGACCACTTATTTTTATATAAAATGTTATTTTATCTGCGCTTGGACAATAAGCAAAACCAAGGTATCATCAGGAAAGTTATAAGACCGCTGTAATTTAGGAAATCCTTCACATGTGTAACAAAATACAACCTTAGCAGCAAGCCATGAACATTAAAACCTTTCACTACTCCTGTTTTTCATAGGATGTTCCATCTTGTCTGTCTTTAGAAATTCTTGCTATTTACTATTATTTAGCAGACAGTGAACTTAGGCATCGTGACCATTTATGCACCTGTTTAGATAATTAAATATATTGGATCTTATAGGCTTGGGCTACATATCGGGTGTGCGTGCACTGAGATTATGCGTCCGGCCGGGTTATGCATGCGCGCGTCACAGCGGCATCTAGTGGCAGGAAAAAGTAGTACATAAAAAAATGGGAATGACATAAGGTTATTACTTACGTTGTCCACATGGGACTTTGTCCCTAGTATTAATACTTGTAATGCCACTATGAATACTCTTGTTCATGCCCAGCCCCTGATAAGATGCTTATCTAGTAGTTTAGTCCGGCCATCCATGATTATATCTGGTCCTTTTGATACGTTGCGGCGCACCTTTACACTTAGAGGACCGCTACTGCTCTCCTTTGTATTATTGGTTTTACATTTTCTAATAGTTTTGATAGTTTAGGAGCGCGATAACTCAGAATATAAATAGTTGGCTGCTTTGCATACAATATTCTTAGTTTTGTGCTTATGTTATATCTCACCCGGCAGCTTGAGGCTCTGGCTGGTACATTTGCTGTGTTTTATGTTATTTTATATACCCCCCCCCCCCCCCCATCAGCCTCTTCCCTCTCCATATCCCTTCTTCTACCCAACAGGATACAATCCCCATATTGCAGCATATTGCTTTAAGACACAAGTTCTGCTCTGAAGGCGAGTAACTGACGGTCACAGCAACTCGTGAGTCTCAAAATTGTTTCCCACAATGCCCAGGGCCTGAATGAGCCGGTAAAGAGGGGGATTGCTCTCAAGGAATATCACTGGTTGGGGCCAACAACATTTTTTTGCAGGAAACAAACTTTAGAAGGGATTTGGTCCAGAAATATTGGGGCGTACATTATTCTCAGATTTTTCATGGTACCTTAACTGATAAAAATAAAGATGTCTCTATTTTGATACACAAAGGGCTTTATTTTCAGCTTACAAAAACATATAGACAATGAGGGAAGGTATATTTTAGTGCAAGGGTCCATCAATGAAAGACAAGTTGCATTGTTACATATATATATGCCCCAAATTTGGGTCAATCGGCCTTCTTCCCCAGAATTTCCAACTTAATGGTTTCCTAGCAGACATCTACATGGGTGGTTGGAGGAGACATGAATGCAGTTATAGACCCCATGAAGGATACGACTAGGGCTGTCTTTTCTCCTCTGGTCCCAGCAGCAATGAGAGCACTTAAATCTTTACTCAAAAAACACTTCTTATTTGACGTCTGGAGAGATCTAAATCAGACTGAAAACAATTATACATTCTATTCATTCCTATCACATAAATAGTTGTGAGCATTGCGGGTGATGCAAGGGCCGCATTTGCAGGCAAGGAGCGCTGAAGGTGCTCCTTGCACTGGTGGGAACTGGTGGGCACTTAGGCCCTCATCTCATCAGCCAGGACATCTGGGAGTGAGGTTGCACGCAAATTTAAACAGAATTTGCAGTTTCGGCACTCGAAAATCGACAATAAAAATGGCGGCTGAAAAAACTGAAAACGACCCCTAACCATGCAAAACACCGCCAGGCACATAAGACTTCAAAACAGGAATGTACAAGGTACAAAATACACTATTAAGGAAAGCGTGGGAAAAAAAATACGAGCCGTGGGATTTAGAAAAAAACAATCTTAGGTCGAAAAAAAACAAAGTTAACTGCCGAACTACGTACATCCAAAAAAAAGAACACAAATAAACTTAAAAAAAACAGTAAAAAAAATCACACGGGGAACAGTCTGGGACTGAGGTTGTATGCAAATTTAAACTGAATTTGCTGCATTTCGGCACTCGAAAATCGCCTAAGCGACAAAAATATGGAGGCCAAAAAAAACTAAAACGAAGCTACCCGACCCCTAACCATGCAAAACTCCGCCAAGCACATAAGACTTTTACCCAGGAATGTACGAGGTACAAAATACACTATTAGGAAGAACAGAAAATGCTTGAGAGCCACGTAACACATAGACAATCACAGCCATTTTACAACACTAACTTGCAACTAATAACATTACCTTTCCCCTCGCGCACGCAGCCTATTTACACCTCACACTTGTCACATTGATGACACTTTCTCCTCAGGTCAGCAACAGTCCAAATGTACATTGTATGCTGCAGGAAAATCAAAAGAGATTGTTAGCTCTTCAGCATACTGATTGCTGGATATATTACTTAGAAATAGGTAAAGTATATTAATTTATTATTTAATTAATTAATTAATTATTATTTTAATATATATACGAATATTTAAAAAATAAAAATAGCGGAGAGGCGCTCAGCGTGGGGCTCACAATGAGCGCTGTGGGTACTCAGGGGAGCAAAAGTACACAAGGGGAGAGGCTCGCAATGAGCGCCAAAGGTACTCAGAGGAACAAAAGCATTACATTGTGCTGCAAACAGCATTACCTGCCTTACAATTTTAGGACCGCCATTGTTTGACGGGCAAAACGCTAGTCCAATATATATTTCACTCAAATAGATAAAGGGCTAATAAACTCCCTTAGTGCCCCCATTATGGAAGAATAAATTATAATAGCAATTAAACCAACTAAGGCTCATTAGGCCCATTGCCCAGATGGTTTACGAATCACTATTTTAAGCAACTCAGGGACATTCTCTTACATCACCCTAAAACATTATCTCATGAATTCCTGAAGGGTGGCTCTGTGGGTAAATGCACCAGACTCTAATCTCTGGAGCTGCGGGTTCAAGCCCTGCATCGGGCAGTCAGTTCTGTTTGTGATCATTTAGATAGATGTCCTGACAGTGCTGCAAAGGTAATCAATCAGCTATGGGGGTCTTCAGGGCGTAAACAAAATGGGCAGTTGTGACGCTCCTCATCCAAGATAACTTTATGTGATTTATAAATGAAAAAAGGTAAGTAATTGTAATATAGATTTCAGAGATTACAGATATAATATGAGGATTTTCTGAAAGGATTAGATTCTTGTTCTTACCTCCTCTGCAGTCTCACATCACTATGACTATCTCTTCTGCACTCTCACATCACTATGACTACCTCCTCTGCACTCTCACATCACTATGACTATCTCCTCTGCAGTCTCACATCACTATGACTATCTCCTCTGCACTCTCACATCACTATGACTACCTCCTCTGCACTCTCACATCACTATGACTACCTCCTCTGCAGTCTCACATCACTATGACTATCTCCTCTGCAGTCTCACATCACTATGACTATCTCCTCTGCAGTCTCACATCACTATGACTATCTCTTCTGCAGTCTCACATCACTATGACTATCTCCTCTGCAGTCTCACATCACTATGACTATCTCCTCTGCACTCTCACATCACTATGACTATCTCCTCTGCACTCTCACATCACTATGACTATCTCCTCGGCAGTCTCACATCACTATGACTATCTCCTCTGCACTCTCACATCTCTATGACTATCTCCTCTGCACTGTCACATCACTATGACTATCTCCTCTGCACTCTCACATCACTATGACTATCTCCTCTGCACTGTCACATCACTATGACTATCTCCTCTGCACTCTCACATCACTATGACTATCTCCTCTGCACTGTCACATCACTATGACTATCTCCTCTGCACTGTCACATCACTATGACTATCTCTTCTGCACTCTCACATCACTATGACTATCTCTTCTGCAGTCTCACATCACTATGACTATCTCCTCTGCACTCTCACATCACTATGACTATCTCCTCTGCACTGTCACATCACTATGACTATCTCTTCTGCACTCTCACATCACTATGACTATCTCCTCTGCACTCTCACATCACTATGACTATCTCTTCTGCAGTCTAATTTCATTATGTCTATCTCCTCTGCAGTCTCACTTCTCTATACATATATCCTCTGCAGTCTCACATCACTATGACTATCTCTTCTGCAGTCTCACATCACTATGACTATCTCCTCTGCACTCTCACATCACTATGACTATCTCCTCTGCACTCTCACATCACTATGACTATCTCCTCTGCAGTCTCACATCACTATGACTATCTCCTCTGCACTCTCACATCACTATGACTATCTCTTCTGCAGTCTCACATCACTATGACTATCTCCTCTGCACTCTCACATCACTATGACTATCTCCTCTGCACTCTCACATCACTATGACTATCTCCTCTGCAGTCTCACATCACTATGACTATCTCCTCTGCACTCTCACATCACTATGACTATCTCTTCTGCAGTCTCACATCACTATGACTATCTCCTCTGCACTCTCACTTCTCTATACATATATCCTCTGATACACAGAGGCTCTGAGGTCACACTGATCACTCACTAGTTAATATACAGATATAACATGGCTGATGTCATAGGGATTGTGATGTCATCAGCATTCTACAGACTACAAGCCCACTATCACAGAGGCCATTGGCTGGTTTCCTTCAGTCCCTAGTAACCAGTTCTGATACTTTATTGGGTGAAAAAGGATTCCTGAAGGGAAACTGGATCTTATAAGGTGCTGGATGGTGTCAATTTCTTGAGGTGAGTTTAAAGGGTTGAAGGTTATATAGTTACTAATAACTTGCCCGGGACAATATTTGAAGTGTCTTTCCCCCTGCTGTGCCTCTCCCCCTTCTCTCCCATGTGTCTCTTCCTCCCTTCTCCTTCCCCTGTGCCTCTCCCCCTCCCTCCCCTGTGTCTCTTCCTCCCCTCTCCTTCCCCTGTGCCTCTCCCCCTTCTCTCCCCTGTGTCTCTTCCTCCCTTCTCCTTCCCCTGTGCCTCTCCCCCTCCCTCCCCTGTGTCTCTTCCTCCCTTCTCCTTCCCCTGTGCCTCTCCCCCCCCCCCCCTCCCCGTGTCTCTCTCCCTCTCAAATTGTTTCCCTCACAATCTTATTGATCCAGCCTAGCATCCATAACCCATGCTCTCGTCAGTAGCATTGAAGGGTCTGGGATACGGGACCTGCACAAATTACACCAATCACCTCCATAGTATTTCTTTCTAGGCCACAGCCATAGAAGCCAATAGAAAATGGCAAACTGATTACTGATAACAGGGATACATTATATATTTGCAAGCGTCCCAAGTTAGCATGAAGGTCACAGGAGATGGAGGTTTTTGTAGCCAGAGCGAGAGTGCAGGAAAAGTAAAAGTTTGGAGTGCAGGTTTATATATGTTTTATTATATTAGCTAATTCAATACAACTTTACACTTAATTGTACAATACACATTAATGCAAATAGCACACTTATAGCTAGGCCACAATATCCACACACCCTGACCCTATTCTCAACATATATAACAAAAAGAACTTTATATATATATATTGTATAGCAATGAAGTGAGGGGTGTAGAGGGGATGTGCCTCCTGTTTGTTGGTCTTTGTGAACATCTTCAGGACATTACTGTAATCCTCCTTGTCACGATTTGTCCCTATATGGCCATGTCCATGTGTGTATAACATCCTGTTCCTTACAAGCTCCATGTGAAGATCCAGTGACCTGTGCTATCTGTTGATCCACATGTGGTGGTCACCTCCCTCTTGTATCCACCCTAAGTCTGTCGGGGTAGCTCTCTTGCAATGATTATGTGAGGGGTGAATATAATACATAGCGAGATTTACTTTGCTCTTAAAGATATAGGAAACATAATAGGGCTATTGGTTTGTAGGTGAATCAGAAAGGCCGACTGAAAGCTAAATGTTACAAACCTTAATGTTATTTTACTGTCAGGCATTTTTTTAAAGTTTATAATATTTATCTATCAAAAAGAGTAGAGGTGCTCATCTAAGAATGAATTTGTCCTATGAGTCTGGTTTTAGTCACTTGTGGCCTTCCCAGGGAGAACTATCCTGTACTATATGAGTTTGAGTGATCCAGCCCCGAAATACCAGGCAATTCTACCCTGAAAAGGCTGGCAGTCAGCCTTTCTGATCCACCCACAATCCAGATATTTTGTTAATAAGAGAACATTGAAGTCACCTTGGTCTAAGCAACATTAGACTTCTGCAGATGGCTGCACAAAAACATTGGCCCTAATTTCTCAATGACAATAATCTGTCATTAATAAAATAATATAATATTGGGTTGTAGGTGGATCAGAAAGGCTTACTGACAGCTCAGAATGACAAACTGGGTAATGGGCTAAATGTTCCTAGAATATTATAATTATTATTTATTGTAGGTCTTAATTTTCTTTCCTAAAAAACGTATACTCATCAGCTTTCCATTAGACCCACTAAAAGTACAGGCAGTTTTAGCTGCCTCGTTCTCACTGTGCACATAGTAGCCTCTTCCACATTTATTCTCTTCCTACCTCAGGAAGTAGATCAGCAGAAACCACAATGGGGAACTCACTGCAGTATAAATGTATATAATAGTATAACTACAGGACTACAGTAGCCCTGTAACCATTTAGAGGCTGGTTTAGCCACTCTGACCGTGTCCAGACCATACAGACATTATATAGTTACTGTTACACGCGGTGACAATGACCACCAGGTTACACAATACCAGGTAAATACAGATATAAATGTCATGTTTAGTGATAGTATTAACACTGATCTTCACTTCTGTAACTGGAAGTTAATCGGCTGGAATTGTCCTCTAGAGATGAACATGATATAGAATAAAGAAAAAAGCACAAGAAATATGGCGGATCTGCACTAGACTTAGTGATGATCTATTATCCTCTGGGCTGGGCCCTGTCCTGTGTAATATGTGTAAGCAGGTCTGTATCAGTGGCGGCTGGTGACTTTTCAAGTTGGAGGGGCGACAGGGCGAAACATAGCCACTCCCCCTTTTTCAAACCACACCCATTATTATAACTCCTCCCCTGCCTTCATGATGACCTTTATAAGCCCCGCCCAATGACCTTATACTTGTAAAGCCCATTGAAATACATGATCAGCAATGCAGAAATGTCAAGAAGTAATGTAACAATGTGTTAAATTCATTGGTATACAATATAGATTGAAAAAACTCATGTGACAAGACTACAGCAATATCATAATTGCACCTATACGCATTAACAGAAAAATTAAAGGAGTGACACCTACCATTAGTCGGGTCTTCTTCTCAGGGTATTCACGTTCAGTAAGTTGACCAACGAGTAGAAACAAATCTGCAGCAACATAGGGTTTGCACCTGCGGTTGAAAGAAAAAAAGGAAATCAATCAGACCATTCAAGAACAAAACCATACTTAAAAAACATTAAAAGACCAAGTGGAACCATATAGGCCCCAAACTTACCTTAGAAGACCAAGTGGAACCATATAGGCCTCAAACATACCTTAGAAGACCAAGTGTGACCATAGGCCCCAAACATACCTTAGAAGACCAAGTGGAACTATATAGGCCCCAAACATACCTCAGAAGACCAAGTGTGACCATAGGCCCCAAACATACCTTAGAAGACCAAGTGTGACCATATAGGCCCCAAACATACCTTAAAAGACCAAGCGTGACCATATAGACCCCAAACATACCTTAGAAGACCAAGTGTGACCATAGGCCCCAAACATAACTTAGAAGACCAAGTGTGACCATAGGCCCCAAACATAGCTTAGAAGACCAAGTGGAACTATATAGGCCCCAAACATACCTTAGAAGACCAAGTGTGACCATAGGCCCCAAACATACCTTAGAAGACCAAGTGGAACTATATATTCCCCAAACATACCTTAGAAGACCAAGTGTGACCATATAGACCCCAAATATACCTTAGAAGACCAAGTGGAACTATATAGGCCCCAAACATACCTTAGAAGACCAAGTGTGACCATAGGCCCCAAACATACCTTAGAAGACCAAGTGGAACTATATAGGCCCCAAACATACCTTAGAAGACCAAGTGTGACCATATAGACCCCAAACATACCTTAGAAGACCAAGTGGAACTATATAGGCCCCAAACATACCTTAGAAGACCAAGTGTGACCATAGGCCCCAAACATACCTTAGAAGACCAAGTGGAACTATATAGGCCCCAAACATACCTTAGAAGACCAAGTATGACCATAGGCCCCAAACATACCTTAGAAGACCAATCAGCACTGTATAGGCCCAAACCAGTGGATCTTGGGATTCAAGAAAACAACAACATTTCACTTCTGTTTAGACAACACAATAATCAATGTCAAACAAACACGTTGAATTAACATATGGATAACCATATGAGCAGTAACGCCACGCCAAGGCTTCAACAATTGTTACTGACCATTCACACACCTTTCATAGCTCCTTCCATATGCACACCCACACACCATTCATACTTTACTTACCACTAGTTATTTTTGGTAGTGAGGTGGTGCCATTTCTGAGAACTTTACGTACCCTTGAAGGTGCCTCCAATTCCTTCAAACCAATGCATTCAAACGCTACAGGGCCATGGTGCTTCTTAAATACCTTTTTATCCTCTTCAATGTGGAGAAGCATCTTTCTGGTTCTTTAGTAGTCTTCGGTGTTGTAAGCAGGATTCCTTATAGCTTCACTCTCTCTGTTAAATTATGTAGATTAAATTGATGCTAAAGTTGCTGCAGAGCAACAGCACTTGTACAGACATGGAATTCTTGCTTCCTGTACACAAGTGACAGCTACCCTTGGAAGTGCCTCCAATTTCTTCAAACCACGCCAAGGCTTCAACAATTGTTACTGACCATGCACACACCTTTCATAGCTCCTTCCATATGCACACCCACACACCGTTCATACTTTACTTACCACTAGTTATGTTTGGTAGTGTGAGGTGGTGCTGCTTAACGCAGTTTATCTTTGCACACCCTGGGGGTATGCATTCTTCTTTGCTTCAATCACTTGTATTTAAATTTTGCACGGCGATCTTTCAAAGAACAAAACTTCTCAATGGTTTTTTTCATTGAAGTCTGGGATCTCGGAAATCAGTTGCTTTTCCATTGAGAGCATCGCCAATGCATTCAACCGCTCCAGGGACATGGTGCTTCTTAAAAAGGTTTTTATCCTCTTCAATGTGGAGAAGCATCTTTCTGATTCTGCAGTGGTCATCGGTGTTGTAATAAGGATTCTTAATAATTTCACTGTCTCTGTGAAATCATTCTGCAGATTCAATTGATGTAAAAGTTTGTGCAGAGCAACAGCACTTGTACAAGCATGAAAATCTGTCTTCCCATACAGAAGTGACAGCTCAGTGCGTAATTGTTCCTTCTTCAGTATTGGATATGCTTGCACGGTGTCTTCCAGAGCTTGGGTTGGAAAGCAAGTGTCATGGGTTTTATACAAGTCACTTTGAACAAGTTTTGCACTGACTAGGTGATTTTAAAATGAAAAACATTCTTTTGCATGAACCACCACTATGTCACATACCTCTCTTGAAAGTTGTCTCAAGGTTGAGATCTCCGCACTCCGTCTGTGGACTGTTACATCGTTCTGCAAACTTGCTTCTATCTCTTCAACAGAATTATGGATTTTCTGGATGCTGGCGACAAAGTCTTCTGTGACTTTTTTGATATAAACAGTATCTGTGTCTCGCTTCTGAAGCTGACTATAGAGGATGTCAACATGTGGCATTATTAAATGAAATAATTTAAGGAAGTAAAGGAACTCCCTGTCTTCCAGCATTCCAATGAAACCGGCGGCTTCACGTATAGATGTTGGATCAAAGTTTAGACATGCTTCAATTGTCTGGAAACACTCAAGTAGCGCATCTCTGTTCTCGTAGATGATGTTCACGGTCCTAACGTTGAAGTCCCATCATGTCGGTGCATCTCTTGGAAGTCTTCTACCAACTACCTCATCCAGAACTCCAGTCCTTTTTGGAGAGCGTGAAAAAAAAGATGGTATGCCGCCTATGTTGGAAAAAAAAACTCGAACTCTTCCAATCCTTGAAACTGCTTTCTCCATTATTAGGTTCAGTGGTGAGCATAGCAATGGACATAGTGTGTGTTCGGGTACACGTCTTTTATTTTTCTTTGAACTCCTCCTTGATCTCCACGCATCACACTGGCACCATCGTAGCTTTGAGCTATGAGTTTCTTCTTGTCTTCTGGCTCTGGGAGAACAGTATTCAGACTTTCCAGCACAACAGCAGCAATCAAGTCTGCATCCGTTAATTTCATTTCCGTGAAGCCATCAAATCTTTCCACCACTTGATGCTTCTTGTCAATGTAGCTATAGACTACAACGCACTGTGTCCTAGCGGAAATATCGGTTGTTTCATCCGCTTGGATTGCCACAAACTGGGCTTCCTTAAGCTCTTGGTGAATCACTTCCTTAATAACTTCATGCATGCAGTCCAGTAGCTTATTCTGCACGGTTTTGGACGTGCCCTTAAACACAGTTGCAGTCTTCAAATGCTGTTCCATTGCACTATCGATACTGCCAACCAAATCCACCAGGCCTCGAAACACTCCTGGATTTAGCGATGTTTCACTCTCGTCGTGTCCTCTTAATGCCAGTTCAAAAGCGCCACAAAAGCGAACACAATCAATTATCTTGGAAAGGATGTACCTGTTCTTAGCCACTTCTTCGTTGTGTTTTTGAATACTGACTTGGTATCCTTGGTCCAGTTGAACTGCAATGTTCGCCTGTCCAAGCATCTCAAACTTGATCCTGTTATCCAAGTGAGCTTTAGAACTTTTGTGTTTCGCCAATTTGTCAGCTAGATGTTTTACGTCAGTCACTCCAGTTTTGGTCCAAGCAGCGTCACCACCAAATAGGATGCATGGGAAACAATATAAGGACTTCCTAGAAACGCTTCCAGAAAGCCAGTCGTTCTTCTTGTACCATTCAGTATTGAAATTACGGACATATTGCTTCCCTCTATCTCTTGCGATTTGCTGCAGATTTATCTCTGGTTGGTCAGCTCCTAACCGTTTTACTTCCACCTTCTCCTCATAGGTTAGGGTGCCGAAAGGCTTCACAAGTAGAGAGTCAATAGTATTCATTTCTGATATTGATACCAATAAAAGAAAGAGATCACGGTATATTAATTTATATTATGTCACAAAATTACTTTAAAATAACAGTGTGTTGATTTCATTGGTATACATTACAGATTGCAAACCCTCATGTGGCAAGACTACATCAACATCAAATTTGCACCTATACACATGGACAGAAAATTAAAGGCAATGATACTCACCAACAGTTGACTCTCCTTCTCGGGGTATTCACGTCCAGTAAGTCAACCAACGAGTTCAAACAAATCTGCTTTCACAGATAGTTTGCACCTGGGGGGTGATAGAAAACAACAAAAAAAACATTAGAAATCTCAAGACCCAAACCGTAACTTTTAAAACCTTAAAAGACCAAGTGTGACCATATGGGCCCCAACCGCACCTTAAAAACCTTAAAAGTCCAAGTGTGACCATATACTCACCAACAGTTGACTCTCCTTCTCGGGGTATTCACGTCCAGTAAGTCAACCAACGAGTCCAAACAAATCTTATTCCACAGATAGTTTGCACCTGGGAAGTGATAGGAAACAAAAAAAAAAAAAGCATTAGAACGTTTAAGACCCAAACCGTAACTTTTAAAACCTTAAAAGAGCAAGTGTGACCATATAGGCCCCAACCGCACCTTAAAAACCTTAAATAACAAATTGGGACCATATAGGCCCCAACCGCACCTTAAAAACCTTAAATAACAAATTGGGACCATATAGGCCCCAACCGCACCTTAAAAACCTTAAATAACAAATTGGGACCATATAGGCCCCAACCGCACCTTAAAAACCTTAAATAACAAATTGGGACCATATAGGCCCCAACCGCACCTTAAAAACCTTAAATAACAAATTGGGACCATATAGGCCCCAACCGCACCTTAAAAACCTTAAATAACAAATTGGGACCATATAGGCCCCAACCGCACCTTAAAAACCCTAAATAACAAATTGGGACCATATAGGCCCAAATTGTAAAAAAATAAAAAAAATAATAATATATATATATATATATATATATATATATATATTGATTGATAGATATATTGATTGATATATATATATTTATATATATATATATATATATATATATATACAAATTGATATCAATATATCACAATAAATAAATATATATATATATATATATATATATATATATATATCAAATTGATATATATATATATATATATATATATATATATATATATATATTGTGATATATTGATATCAATTTTTATATACATATATATATATATATATATATATATATATATATATTTAAAAATTGATATCAATATATCACAATAAATAAATATATATAAATATATATATATATATATCAAATTGATATATATATATATATATATATATATATATATTTATTTATTGTGATATATTGATATAAATTTTTATATATATATATATATATATATATATATATATATATATCCAAATATATATATATATACGCATAAAAAATACACATAAATATACATAAACATATACATGCAACAATATATATTAATTGATATTTATTATTTGATTAATTGATGTTCTTTATTACTTGCTATATTATATTGTTCATGCATTTCTATTACACATTATTTTTTATATTATCCTGTAACATGTATATCACATAAAATAGCCCTGTAATATGTATAATACATACAGGGTCAAACAAGTTCACACTAACCTTTTTTACCCTTACAGGCTTCCATACCTGCTTGCTGATTTGCTAATTTTTTAAAGACTCTCATTGGTTGAAATCGATGTCAATCAAAAATTTCAGCCAATCAGAGTCCTTCAAAAATTAGTATATATAGCAGACCGTGGGAAAAAAACAATTAATCGCGGGAGGGGCTCCTTGTAGGAAAAGCTCTTTTAGTTTGTTGTTTTTTTTTTTTTAGAGCGTCCTTTTTTTTTGTGGAGGCCTCTTTCAATGGGCCAGAATGGATGGATGGACAATGGCTTCAATCAACATTGGATTATTTGACCATTGGCTTCAATCAACATTGGATTATTTTGACCATTGGCTTCAATCAACATTGGATTATTTTATTTTGACCATTGGCTTCAATCAACATTGGATTATTTTATTTTGACCATTGGCTTCAATCAACATTGGATTATTTGACACGGGCTTCAATCAACATTGGATTATTTATTTTTCATGACTATAATCCAGAGGACAGAAGGCCAACGCTGGAGGGGTCAATTTGACAGGTAAGTATTTGCTGTTGTTTATTTTATTTTTTATTAATGTTTGTTTAAAGCTGTTTATTTTTGTATAATAATGTGTTGTGTTACATACTGTTAATGTGTTTGTTTACTGTATTTTTTTTCCCTTCCCTTATTTTTATTTTATCTTTAAAAGTGACAGGCACATATATGCCTGTTACTTCTAAAAATGAAATAAAAATAGGGGGGGGGGGGGGTAGGTATTGGTTCAGGGTGGGGTCGGTCACGCTCAGGCGCCCATCGGTCGCCCATCGGACCGCGTAGGCCACGATCAGGGGTGGCAAAGGCCTCATGGGGGTGAACATCCACCCCCATGTGGCCTGGTCAACCCCGCTCACTGCCCGAATACCCCGATCACCGTGATCAGGGTAATCGCGCGGTGCTAGCATAGGCCGCATCGGGGTGGTGGTGATCGGGCCTCGGGGGTGGCATAGGGCGGCGACATGGAGGTCATCAGGGGTGGCACAGGCCTCATCAAGGGGGTGATCCGATCACCCCCATGTGGGCCTGTGCCACCCCGCTCACCACCCGACTACCCTGATCCCGTGATCGGGGTAATCCGGCGGTGGCATGATGGCATAGCATAGGGCAGGCCTGATCGGGGGTGGCACAGGCCACATGGGGGTGATGGCTGGGGTCGTCGGTGGTAGTTGGTGGGTGGCTGGGTAGGTGGCAGGCCAGGCAGGCATAGTGGGGGTAACTGGTCACCCCTAACTTTTATTAGGGGCTACTAGGGGTTTTGGTTTGGCCAGGGGCAGGGCAGGTGCCAGGCAGGTAGACTTACTGTGTTAGGCAGGCAGAGCAGATCTGAGTAGATTCAGCCAGGGAGGTCTCTCAGTCTCAGCGTGACCAGGGTCAGGAAACAGAAAGGGGGAAGGGACAGGGAACTGGTGGTTTTATTGACTGTATCAGTCAATCAAAATGATAACTCGAGGCCCTATTTGCTGGCGGGCGCTCAGGGCTAACGGTCTGGGTGGGTTTAGATTGATCACTAAGTAACTGGACAGCCTTCCATCATTGATTGGTCAATGATGGAAGACTGTCAGTTATTAATTGATACATTTATGACCGCCCATGCATATCGTCACTGTGATGGTGGGCGGCATGCATTAACGGTCAGGGGGCCAGGCCAGGACTCATTGAAGAGAGAGAAGACTCTAAGGTTAGTGTACACAGTATAACTAATGTAATTTGATAACACAGGGTGCAGGCAAGGGGCTATATAGATACACAGCATTAGTTAATGTAGCGCAAGGGTTATTTTAAAGTGACAGTGTCCCTTTACTAACTTTACTTCATTTTTAATACTATTGAGACTTGAAATGATGATGTACACCTTATATTTATTTGTTTTTGGGTTATACTAATACATTGTTGTGTTTTTTTTATTGCAGGGTGAAGAAAATATTTGGGGGGGCATTTGCCCTGACGCCCCAATGGACGGGCCGCCCCTGGGTAGCGGTTTAGCAAATGAACTTTGATTGACGGTCAGGCAGGCAAATGCACTTACATTTAATAAACAAAAAGTTTGGGTTTTTTAAATGTGGACAGTTGGTACCCCAACTAGACTGGATTGGTTGAACTTGGCACAGTGTATTTTAAAATGATGAGAAAAACTGTTCTGTAAACTAAAGAAAAAAATCATTTTAGGAGGTTGAGAGATAAAGAAACCGGATGGGGGGATACACCATCTAAAGCCCACTGGGAGACAAACTCATCCATTCCCCCAGTGGACAAAGCCAGGTGGTACTCTGCCCGGATACGGGAGCGCACCAGCACCCGGAACATGGCCTCAGGTGACAAGGGAACCCCCCCTATCAAACACTGCTTCCTGGACTTATATATAGCCAATTTGGCTAATGCCAGGAGCAGGTTGACGAGGAGGTCCCTGGCCTTCTTGCCCCGGGACACTGGGTGCCCAAAAATAAAAATGTGAGGGGAGAAATGCAGCCAGAACTGCAGGAGGAGGCCCCTCAAGAGTGACAAGAGGGGCTGCAGTCTGGCGCAACTAAAATAAATATGATACACGGACTCTCCCTTGCCACAGAATGGACAAGTGGAGGGAGAGTCCGTGAATTTAGCTAAGTACTCTCCCGTGCTCAGTGCACCATGGAGCACTCTCCAACTCAAGTCCCCGGTGGGTCGTGGAACTAAATCAGAATAAAGTTCCCTCCAACGGGGCCTCTTGCCCTCGTCAGCTGGTAGGACCCGCCTCCAGATGGTATCGGGACGGGTCACGAGGGCAAGGAAGTGCACTGTATGGAGCACGAGAGAATATAAGCTCTTCCTCGGCATGCCGCGAAAGCATGCCGAGGGTATGTCCCTCAACTTCGAGAGGTTGGGGACAGGAGGAGCCTGAGGGGAAACAAGGGGCTTGTGTCCAATGCAAGCAGCCGGAGCAGGGGTGTTGAAAGGTGCATGTGGCACTCCGGCCTGCAAAGCCCCGCGAAGGAAGGTGCGTGAGTCGGGGGAGATGGCATCCCTAATCTCCTGGAGCAAGCGCCCTGAGACTTTGGGCGTCACATATCCCAAACGGAGCGCAAGCTCCTGGGGTGACACCCAATCAGAACGCCCGTATTCCAAGAGATCCCTGACTCGGGTCATCCGTGCATGACTAAGGCGGCGGATGATACTGGGGGACTGTAACATTGGAGCCCCCACTGCTGGATTAAATAGCAGGGGCTCCGTGAATATTTCATCCCCCAAAGGCACGCCCTGCCTGGTCACGGAGACCATGCTCCAGGCCTTGAGGGTTTCCTGGTAGTATGCCGGCAACACAGAGAGGTCTCTCCCAAACCCCTCGGGCCTGATCAGAAATAATTGCCGGTCATACCCCAGGTTGCGCAACTGGCGATAAAAGCTGGATGCCAGTGCGCACCACTGCGGAGAGGGATCTGCATATAGGTATCTCTGCAGGTACTGAAGGCGGAAGGTGGACAACTGGGAGCACACACAAACTACTCCCTGTCCACCCTCCACCAAAGGCAGACTTGCCACCCCTGCAGAGACCCAATGCCTTCCCATCCAGAGGAAATCTAACAAATTCCTCTGGATATTGGTGACAAACTCGGGGGTCGGACTCAGACAAATCAGCCGGTGCCAGATCTGAGAAGCCACCAGCTGATTCACCACTAGAGTCCGCCCCCTAAGGGAAAGCATTTTTGCTAGACCCCTCCATCGTCCCAGACGAGAGAGGACACTGCCCTCTAACTCCCTCCAGTTGTCTGGGACGGAAGCGTCCGCAGCGGACAGGTAGACCCCCAGATATTTAATGACATCTGCCTCCCACGTGATGTCACGAAACGTGGGAGGCAAAGAGTCTACCTGTAAATTACCCTCTAAAAGGCCTGTGCATTTGGACCAGTTGATCTGAGCGGAGGAGGCAGCTGAATATACCTCCTGGCACTGTTTTGCCAGCTCAAGATCAACTGGATCCTGGGCCACGAGGAGCACATCGTCAGCATAAGCTGAAAGGACAATCCGCATGTCTGGATCTTTTAGCACCAGTCCTGTGAGCCTTTTCCTCAGTAGGCAGAGGAAAGGCTCGATGGCCAGTGCATATAACTGTCCAGACAAGGGACATCCTTGACGCACCCCTCGTCCAAATACCAAAGGTGCTGTTAGGGACCAATTGATTTTAAGTAAACACTCTGCAGAGGCGTACAGCGTTCTTATAAAGCCCACAAACTGTGGGCCAAAGCTGTACGCTTGCAGAGTGGCTATGAGGTAACCATGGTCCACCCTGTCAAACGCCTTCTCTTGATCTAAAGAGAGAAAGGCGAGTGACAGACCAGTCCTGCGAGAATAATGCAATAGATCCCGGACCAGAAAGATACTATCAAAGATAATCCGGCCCGGGATCGCATAGGACTGGTCAGGGAGAACCAATTCTGCCAGCACAGACCCAAGTCTAAGCGAGATGGCTTTAGCTACAATCTTGTAGTCTGTGCTGAGCAGAGAGACCGGTCGCCAGTTCTTAATAAGCCGGAGATCCCCCTTTTTGGGCAGCAGGGCAAGTACTGCCCTGCGACAAGACAGGGGCATCTCCCCGGTCTCCAGGGCTTCCCCAAGGACCAGATGGAAATCAGGTCCCAGAGTCTCCCAGAAAAATTGGAAAAACTCTACAGTCAGTCCGTCCAGTCCTGGAGACTTCTCACAGGACATGGCACGGAGGGCTTCAGAGAGCTCTTGAAAAGATAGTGGTATATCAAGCTGCTCTCTTACACCCTCACTGACTGTGGGGAGCCCCTTCCATAGCACCCTGCAGGCGTTTGGAGAAATGGGATCCGGAAAATAAAGATCTTTATAAAAGTTCCGGGCTCTATCCCGGATACTCTCCGGATCTGTAAGGGGGGCACCGTCTTCATCTAGAAGACAGGCGATGTGCCTACTGTTACCCCCCTTTTTCTCCAGTGAGTAGAAGAGGCGCGAGCCGCGGTCTAGATCTTTGAGAAAACCTAAGCGGCTGCGCACGTATGCCCCCTTGGCCTGGTGTCGTTCCAGGTCACAGAGGACACCCTTCCTCTCTACATACTCGCTCTACAGGGATTGGTCCCTACAAGTGAACAGCCTCTGCTCCAGATGGAGTACCTCCCCCCGGAGTGACTCCAACTCAGCTTCGCGCTGCCCACTCGCACCCTTGGTATATTCCTAACACAGAAGTCGCAAATAAACCTTGCCCACGTCCCACCACAGTTTTAACGTGGCAACCCCTCCAGTCCGTCCAAAACTCCCGGATCAATGTCACGAGCCCCTGGTCCTTCAACAAAGCATTGTTGAAGTGCCAATAGGCGGCTCGTGGCGCTGTTGGAGTTAGCGCCACCGTCACAGACACACAGTTGTGGTCTGTGAACGGAGCCAGCCTAATGGCACAAGAACCGACTCGTGACATATAGTGACTAGATATATATAGTCTGTCGATCCGGGAGTGGGACACCAGACCGGCTCTCACCCTGACGTAGGTGAAACCGTCTGATGCCCCTGGGTTCTGCTCTCGCCAGATGTCCTCCAGGGAGAAGCGGGCGATGTTCTCCCGCAGGGCTGACGCAGAAGGCGGGTACAGCTCTGGACTATTCCGGTCCAGAGCGTCGAGGGTGCAATTGAAATCACCCCCGAGTACCAAAAAACTCATCTGCGTCAACCGTCTCCAAAAACTGGGACAGTCTGGCGAGGAACCTCACTCTCTCGGGCCCTCCAGCAGGGGCATATATATTAACTAGGTTAATGATGCTACCCTGCTCTCGGACCCGGAGGTGGATTAGACGGCCTGGGATAACAGCTTTCACAAGCAGCAGCTCTGGCTGAAAAGACTCTGAGAACAGGGTCACCACTCCACATGACGCCGATGAGAAGTTGCTGAAGAAGACCCTGCCTCTCCACTCCAGTTGTCAAGAGGCCTCAGCCTCTGGAGTGGTGTGAGTTTCCTGCAGGAAGCTCACAGAGTACCCTCCCTGATATAAATAGGAGAGTACCTGGAACCTGCGGAAACTGTCTTGACAGCCATTGGTATTTAGCGTGCTGATGTGCAAAGCCATTACTGCGTGTCAGGAATTGTGCGCTCCTCAGACCCTTGAGACTGCTGATAGGACACGCACATTTTATAGAATTTCCGGACGCGGAGATGCTCCGCAGTCCCAGAATTCTTGGCCCTAGTGCTGACCACTAGATATTGCTGGAGAGAGTGGAGAATAAACGACATATTCTTCCACCTCTCCAAGGCCAGCCGCACCTTCCTTTTCTTTTGTCCATGAAGGGTGCTCTCAAGGAATAGATCTATTTCCTTGACAGGGATAACCCACCCAGAATCTGATGTTCCTTCTAGTGGGTCACCCCTGGGCTCCTCTTGGCTGAGGGCTTTTACTCCATCCTCCCCGGCTGGAGTCAGTTTCCTCAGCTTTATTCTCAGGGACCCCCTCTTAGATGATACAGAAGGAGTCCCTTTAGCACCCTTCAAGGTAAATAATGGACCCTTGGATTGCTGCTGCACCCCTGTAGCTTCAGGACTGCATTCAGGGGTAGCTGGCTGGACAGCAGTGGCTGGCATGGCTTCCTTAATGGAAGCCTTGGAGGCTTTATATGCCTCCTCTGCCAGTTCCACCGCTGCTTGCTCAGCTTGGATGGCACCGATGTTAGGGTCAGTGGACGGCTGAGGAGGGTAGACAGGCTCTCCCATGATGTTAACAGGAAAACCTGTTTTATCACCCTCCCCCATTTCCACTTCCCCTTGTGCCACATCCCCCCTGACAGACAAATCCATGGGGTCCTGAATGGGGGTCATGCCTATATTCCCCCCCTCCAGTAGTGACTTGGCCTGGGGCTCTAACAAAGCCAGAGGTATGTCACTAGAGAGTGACACTGGAGGAGGAGACTGACTGGTGCCCTTGAAGCTCAGCACCTCAGGGACACTGACTACCCATTCAGCAGGGGCTTTGTTGGGACCCCCCTCAAAGGCCAGAGGCAGAACCTGATCTTTCTTGTCTACCCCTGCCTCACTTGGGAGACCCTCTTGCCCCTGCTTTTCCTCCAGACCCTTTTCCACATTAACCCCTATAGGGTCTGGAGAGAGAGATGTGTGGTCTGGCACCGGCTGGCTGAGCTTAATAACCGGGCCAGACAATGTCACCGGATGAGGAGGAGATGTTTTGTTCCTCTTCTTGCTTTTAGAGGGAGGTGCTCCACTATAGAGCACTTCCCACTTATCAGCAACCTCCCTGTTGGTTTTATGCTTCCTCTTCCTGGGGACGTCACTCCTGGAAGAGGAGCTGCCTCTAGCTGTCTCCCCTGCAGAGGGCTTATTATCCCTCTGCTTACACTGTGCCCCCACACTAACTGATGTAATTATGGTGGGGGCAGATTGGGACTTGGGAGATGCAGCTGTGACACTGGGAGGACCGGTGACATTCTTCCCCTTTTTCCCCGTGTCTGCAGTCTTGCTAGAGACCACAGACACAGATGGCTTTTTTGGGGAAGAAGGGGGTTTGGAGGCCGTGGTGGTGGCTTGAGGAACGGCCTCCTTGCCTGAGCTCTGTGGGGGGGCTATGACCCTTGAGGTCCCCGCTGTTATGGGCTCAGCGGGGATGGGTGCTGTACTGACGGAGGTGCCATTTGCTGGGGCTGGGGCATGATGCTTTACATTAGGACAATTCCTACGTGTATGCCCCAACCCCTTGCAATGATAGCACTGCACCTCCGTAGTGCTGTAAAAAATCCTGTAGAGCACCCCCTCAAATGGAACCCCAAAAGACCCCTCTATGTTTTCTGCGCCCTGAGGCAGGCACATTTGTACCTGCCTCTTGAAAGAGAGCACATGACGAAGTGCTCTCTCTCTGCACCCCAGGGGAATTTTAATAAATGGTGTTTTTACTTCCCCTAGGGTTAGCAGGTGGGGGCGCAGGAGAAAGTCTGGTAGGAAGGGGGGCACATTAGAGAGTGTTACTTTTGTGCCCAACCCAGGGGTTCTATTGGGACATATAATCCCCCCACTGTGATGCCTCTCTGTATAAGTATGTGAGAAGCAGCCAGCGTACGGGTAAAGAAAACTGCTTTCCCGTACATTTTGCTGGCTGCTACTATAACAGAGGGGCTGATGACATTAGCTGCAGTACGCAGATAGATATCAATGCTGTAGACCCCAGACATCTGACATTTAACCCCATGCTTCCTGGTGAACTGCCCCTCAGCCCCAGCGGTGGTATTACTGGGGCCAGCAGAAACCACCTGTGACCAGGTATTAGCCACAGGGGTAGGTCTGCTGGCAGAACCACCAGGAGCTGGGGCTGCCTTATCTGCCTGGGGCCTATGCTGTGCAGTGCTGCAGCTAGGATTTTCAGGGGCCATTATTCCCCCTTTTGACCCCTGAGGCTTCTTAGTGGTCTTATCCCTCATGTTCAGACCCTTTTTTTTTTTTAGATTATTTGTTTTATTTATTTTTATTATTTGTTTTATGATTTTTTACTGTTTTCTTTTTTTTAAAAATTTAAAAGTGTGAAAAAGAAACAAAAAGACAAAACTAAGGGAGACAAAACTAAGGGAGAGAGAGAGATGATGTTTGGCAGTGGAAGGGTTAATGGCCTGTTGCAAGGTGTTGCTAATTGCAACAATACAGAGAACACAGGCTTTTTAACCCCTCTGTGTCTCTGTGTCAGATGTTAAAAAAGCCTTTTAAACAAAACTTCAAATTGTTTTCCCCCCCACTGCCTACAAAGATGTTACTTGTCTTCTCTCCCCCCAAAACATAAAACCCAACACCAAACAAACAAAACTTTAACAAAACCTGAAAAACTTTAAAAAAAAAAGTCAAAGTAAAAAAAGTTTCAGGAGTGAAGGTAAAGTGCTAAGGGAGGGGTGTGGCAAAGTATCCAGGAGACAGCTCACTCTCCTGGGATAGAGAGTTGAGCCTGACCCCCAGAAAACTAAAACTTAAATTAAACTAAGAAAAAAAACACAAAAACTCCCAAAAATGAACAACACCGTGCACAAAGTGCTTATTAACAGAAAGGTGTTAAAATAAAACTTGTATTTGAGGGACTAAGACCCTAAAAAGCCTTTTGTTTGGAGCTCAAGCATGCACACAACATGCTCTCTGGCACAGTACTTGTAAGCAGGACACACACTATGGGTAGCGGTCAAGCAAATGAACTTTGATTGACGGTCAGGCAGGCAAATGCACTTACATTTATTAAACAAAAAGTTTGGGTTTTTTAAATGTGGACTGTTGGTACCCCAACTAGACTGGATTGGTTGAACTTGGCACAGTACTTGAAAGCAGGACACACACTATGGGTAGCGGTCAAGCAAATGAACTTTGATTGACGGTCAGTCAGTCAAATGCACTTACATTTAATAAACAAAAAGTTTGGGTTTTTTAAATGTGGACTGTTGGTACCCCAACTAGACTGGATTGGTTGAACTTGGCACAGTGTATTTTAAAATTATGAGAAAACATTTTCTGTAAACTAAATAAAAATCATATTAGGAGGTTGAAAGAAAAAGAAACCGGATGGGGGGATACCGAGCAGAGCACACCATCTACAGCCCACTGGGAGACAAACTCATCCATTCCCCCAGTAGACAAAGCCAGGTGGTACTCTGCCCGGATACGGGAGCGCACCAGCACCCGGAACATGGCCTCAGGTGACAAGGGAACCCCCCCTATCAAACACTGCTTCCTGGACTTATATATAGCCAACTTGGCTAATGCCAGGAGCAGGTTAACGAGGAGGTCCCTGGCCTTATTGCCCCGGGACACTGGGCGCCCAAAAATAAAAATGTGAGGGGAGAAATGCAGCCAGAACTGCAGGAGGAGGCCCCTCAAGAGTGACAAGAGGGGCTGCAGTCTGGCGCAACTAAAATAAACATGATACACGGACTCTCCCTTGCCACAGAATGGACAAGTGGAGGGAGAGTCCGTGAATTTAGCTAAGTACTCTCCCGTGCTCAGTGCACCATGGAGCACTCTCCAACTCAAGTCCCCGGTGGGTCGTGGAACTAAATCAGAATAAAGTTCCCTCCACCGGGGCCTCTTGCCCTCGTCAGCTGGTAGGACCCGCCTCCAGATGGTATCGGGACGGGTCACGAGTGCAAGGAAGTGCACTGTATGGAGCACGAGAGAATATAAGCTCTTCCTCGGCATGCCGCGAAAGCATGCCGAGGGTATGTCCCTCAACCTCGAGAGGTTGGGGACAGGAGGAGACTGAGGGGAAACACGGGGCTTGTGTCCAATGCAAACAGCCGGAGAAGGGGTGTTGAAAGGTGCATGTGGCACTCCGGCCTGCAAAGCCCCGCGAAGGAAGGTGCGCGAGTCGGGGGAGATGGCATCTCTAATCTCCTGGAGCAAGCGCCCTGAGACTTTGGGCGTCACATATCCCAAACGGAGCGCAAGCTCCTGGGGTGACACCCAATCAGAACGCCCGTATTCCAGGAGATCCCCGACTCGGGTCATCCGTGCATGACTAAGGCGGCGGATGATACTGGGGGACTGTAACATTGGAGCCCCCACTGCTGCATTAAATAGCAGGGGCTCTGTGAATATTTCATCCCCCAAAGGCACGCCCTGCCTGGTCACGGAGACCATGCTCCAGGCCTTGAGGGTTTCCTGGTAGTATGCCGGCAACACAGAGAGGTCTCTCCCAAACCCCTCGGGCCTGATCAGAAATAATTGCCGGTCATACCCCAGGTTGCGCAACTGGCGATAAAAGCTGGATGCCAGTGCGCACCACTGCGGAGAGGGATCTGCATATAGGTATCTCTGCAGGTACTGAAGGCGGAAGGTGGACAACTGGGAGCACACACAAACTACTCCCTGTCCACCCTCCACCAAAGGCAGACTTGCCACCCCTGCAGAGACCCAATGCCTTCCCATCCAGAGGAAATCTAACAAATTCCTCTGGATATTGGTGACAAACTCGGGGGTCGGACTCAGACAAATCAGCCGGTGCCAGATCTGAGAAGCCACCAGCTGATTCACCACTAGAGTCCGCCCCCTAAGGGAAAGCATTTTTGCTAGACCCCTCCATCGTCCCAGACGAGAGAGGACACTGCCCTCTAACTCCCTCCAGTTGTCTGGGACGGAAGCGTCCGCAGCGGACAGGTAGACCCCCAGATATTTAATGACATCTGCCTCCCACGTGATGTCACAAAACGTGGGAGGCAAAGAGTCCACCTGTAAATTACCCTCTAAAAGGCCTGTGCATTTGGACCAGTTGATCTGAGCGGAGGAGGCAGCTGAATATACCTCCTGGCACTGTTTTGCCAGCTCAAGATCAACTGGATCCTGGGCAACGAGGAGCACATCGTCAGCATAAGCTGAAAGGACAATCCGCATGTCTGGATCTTTTAGCACCAGCCCTGTGAGCCTTTTCCTCAGTAGGCAGAGGAAAGGCTCAATGGCCAGTGCATATAACTGTCCAGACAAGGGACATCCTTGACGCACCCCTCGTCCAAATACCAAAGGTGCTGTTAGGGACCAATTGATTTTAAGTAAACACTCTGCAGAGGCGTACAGCGTTCTTATAAAGCCCACAAACTGTGGGCCAAAGCCGTATGCTTGCAGAGTGGCTATGAGGTAACCATGGTCCACCCTGTCAAACGCCTTCTCTTGATCTAAAGAGAGAAAGGCGAGTGACAGACCAGTCCTGCGAGAATAATGCAATAGATCCCGGACCAGAAAGATACTATCAAAGATAGTCCGGCCCGGGATCGCATAGGACTGGTCAGGGTGAACCAATTCTGCCAGCACAGACCCAAGTCTAAGCGAGATGGCTTTAGCTACAATCTTGTAGTCCGTGCTGAGCAGAGAGACCGGTCGCCAGTTCTTAATAAGCCGGAGATCCCCCTTTTTGGGCAGCAGGGCAAGTACTGCCCTGCGACAAGACAGGGGCATCTCCCCGGTCTCCAGGGCTTCCCCAAGGACCAGATGGAAATCAGGTCCCAGAGTCTCCCAGAAAAATTGGAAAAACTCTACAGTCAGTCCGTCCAGTCCTGGAGACTTTTCACAGGACATGGCACGGAGGGCTTCAGAGAGCTCTTGAAAAGATAGTGGTATATCAAGCCGCTCTCTTACACCCTCACTGACTGTGGGGAGCCCCTCCCATAGCACCCTGCAGGCGTCTGGAGAAATGGGATCCGGAGAGTAAAGATCTTTATAAAAGTTCCGGGCTCTATCCTGGATACTCTCCGGATCTGTAAGGGGGGCACCGTCTTCATCTAGAAGACAGGTGACGTGCCTACTGTTACCCCCCTTTTTCTCCAGTGAGTAGAAGAGGCACGAGCCGCGGTCTAGATCTTTGAGAAAACCTAAGCGGCTGCGCACGTATGCCCCCTTGGCCTGGTGTCGTTCCAGGTCACAGAGGACACCCTTCCTCTCTACATACTCGCTCTGCAGGGATTGGTCCCTACAAGTGAACAGCCTCTGCTCCAGATGGAGTACCTCCCCCCGGAGTGACTCCAACTCAGCTTCGCGCTGCCCACTCGCACCCTTGGTATATTCCTGACACAGAAGTCGCAAATGAACCTTGCCCACGTCCCACCACAGTTTTAACGTGGCAAAGTACCCCTTGCAACCCCTCCAGTCCGTCCAAAACTCCCGGATCAATGTCACGAGCCCCTGGTCCTTCAACAAAGCATTGTTGAAGTGCCAATAGGCGGCTCGTGGCGCTGTTGGCGTTAGCGCCACTATCACAGACACACAGTTGTGGTCTGTGAACGGAGCCAGCCTAATGGCACAAGAACCGACTCGTGACATATAGTGACTAGATATATATAGTCTGTCGATCCGGGAGTGGGACACCAGACCGGCTCTCACCCTGACGTAGGTGAAACCGTCTGATGCCCCTGGGTTCTGCTCTCGCCAGATGTCCTCCAGGGAGAAGCGGGCGATGATCTCCCGCAGGGCTGACGCAGAAGGCGGGTACGGCTCTGGACTATTCCGGTCCAGAGCGTCGAGGGTGCAGTTGAAATCACCCCCGAGTACCAAACACTCATCTGCGTCAACCTTCTCCAAAAACTGGGACAGTCTGGCGAGGAACCTCACTCTCCAGCAGGGGCATATATATTAACTAGGTTAATGATGCTACCCTGCTCTCGGACCCGGAGGTGGATTAGACGGCCTGGGATAACAGCTTTCACAAGCAGCAGCTCTGGCTGAAAAGACTCTGAGAACAGGGTCACCACTCCACATGACGCCGATGTGAAGTGGCTGAAGAAGACCCTGCCTCTCCACTCCAGTTGCCACGAGGCCTCAGCCTCTGGAGTGGTGTGAGTTTCCTGCAGGAAGCTCACAGAGTACCCTCCCTGATATAAATAGGAGAGTACCTGGAACCTGCGGAAACTGTCTTGACAGCCATTGGTATTCAGCGTGCTGATGTGCAAAGCCATTACTGCGTGTCAGGAATTGTGCGTTCCTCAGACCCTTGAGACTGCTGATAGGACACGCACATTTTATAGAATTTCCGGACGCGGAGATGCTCCGCAGTCCCAGAATTCTTGGCCCTAGTGCTGACCACTAGATATTGCTGGAGAGAGTGGAGAATAAACAACATATTCTTCCACCTCTCCAAGGCCAGCCGCACCTTCCTTTTCTTTTGTCCATGAAGGGTGCTCTCAAGGAATAGATCTATTTCCTTGACAGGGATAACCCACC
Organism: Discoglossus pictus; assembly: GCA_027410445.1. NCBI lineage: Eukaryota > Metazoa > Chordata > Amphibia > Anura > Alytidae > Discoglossus > Discoglossus pictus. Next base: position 36,035,279 of record CM050170.1, on the reverse strand, counting down.
CAGAATCTGATGTTCCTTCTAGTGGGTCACCCCTGGGCTCCTCTTGGCTGAGGGCTTTTACTCCATCCTCCCCGGCTGGAGTCAGTTTCATCAGCTTTATTCTCAGGGACCCCCTCTTAGATGATACAGAAGGAGTCCCTTTAGCACCCTTCAAGGTAAATAATGGACCCTTGGATTGCTGCTGCACCCCTGTAGCTTCAGGAGTGCATTCAGGGGTAGCTGGCTGGACAGCAGTGGCTGGCATGGCTTCCTTAATGGAAGCCTTGGAGGCTTTATATGCCTCCTCTGCCAGTTCCACCGCTGCTTGCTCAGCTTGGATGGCACCGATGTTAGGGTCAGTGGACGGCTGAGGAGGGTAGACAGGCTCTCCCATGATGTTAACAGGAAAACCTGTTTTATCACCCTCCCCCATTTCCACTTCCCCTTGTGCCACATCCCCCCTGACAGACAAATCCATGGGGTCCTGAATGGGGGTCATGCCTATATTCCCCCCCTCCAGTAGTGACTCGGCCTGGGGCTCTAACAAAGCCCGAGGTACGTCACTAGAGAGTGACACTGGAGGAGGAGACTGACTGGTGCCCTTGAAGCTCAGCACCTCAGGGACACTGACTACCCATTCAGCAGGGGCTTTGTTGGGTCCCCCCTCAAAGGCCAGAGGCAGAACCTGCTCTTTCTTGTCTACCCCTGCCTCACTTGGGAGACCCTCTTGCCCCTGCTTTTCCTCCAGACCCTTTTCCACATTAACCCCTATAGGGTCTGGAGAGAGAGATGTGTGGTCTGGCACCGGCTGGCTGAGCTTAATAACTGGGCCAGACAATGTCACCGGATGAGGAGGAGATGTTTTGTTCCTCTTCTTGCTTTTAGAGGGAGGTGCTCCACTATAGAGCACTTCCCACTTATCAGCAACCTCCCTGTTGGTTTTATGCTTCCTCTTCCTGGGGACGTCACTCCTGGAAGAGGAGCTGCCACTAGCTGCCTCCCCTGCAGAGGGCTTATTATCCCTCTGCTTACACTGTGCCCCCACACTAACTGATGTAATTATGGTGGGGGCAGATTGGGACTTGGGAGATGCAGCTGTGACACTGGGAGGACCGGTGACATTCTTCCCCTTTTTCCCCGTGTCTGCAGTCTTGCTGGAGACCACAGACACAGATTGCTTTTTTGGGGAAGAAGGGGGTTTGGAGGCCGTGGTGGTGGCTTGAGGAACGGCCTCCTTGCCTGAGCTCTGTGGGGGGGCTATGACCCTTGAGGTCCCCGCTGTTATGGGCTCAGCGGGGATGGGTGCCGTACTGACGGAGGTGCCATTTGCTGGGGCTGGGGCATGATGCTTTACATTAGGACAATTCCTACGTGTATGCCCCAACCCTTTGCAATGATAGCACTGCACCTCCGTAGTGCTGTAAAAAATCCTGTACAGCACCCCCTCAAATGGAACCCCAAAAGACCCCTCTATGTTTTCTGCGCCCTGAGGCAGGCACATTTGTACCTGCCTCTTGAAAGAGAGCACATGACGAAGTGCTCTCTCTCTGCACCCCAGGGGAATTTTAATAAATGGTGTTTTTACTTCCCCTAGGGTTAGCAGGTGGGGGCGCAGGAGGGAGTCTGGTAGGAAGGGGGGCACATTAGAGAGTGTTACTTTTGTGCCCAACCCTTCCAGGGGTTCTATTGGGACATATAATCCCCCCACTGTGATGCCTCTCTGTATAAGAATGTGTGCAGCAGCCAGAGTACGGGTAAAAAAAACTGCTTTACCGTACATTTTGCTGGCTGCTACTATAACAGAGGGGCTGATGACATTAGCTGCAGCACGCAGATAGATATCAATGCTGTAGACCCCAGACATCTGACATTTAACCCCATGCTTCCTGGTGATCTGCCCCTCAGCCCCAGCGGTGGTATTACTGGGGCCAGCAGAAACCACCTGTGACCAGGTATTAGCCACAGGGGTAGGTCTGCTGGCAGAACCACCAGGAGCTGGGGCTGCCTTATCTGCCTGGGGCCTATGCTGTGCAGTGCTGCAGCTAGGATTTTCAGGGGCCATTATTCCCCCTTTTGACCCCTGAGGCTTCTTAATGGTCTTATCCCTCATGTTTAGACCCTTTTTTTTTTTTAGTTTATTTGTTTTATTTATTTTTATTTTTTGTTTTATGATTTTCTACTGTTTTCTTTTTTTTTTTAAAATATAAAAGTGTGAAAAAGAAACAAAAAGACAAAACTAAGGGAGACAAAAACTAAGGGAGAGAGAGAGATGATGTTTGGCAGTGGAAGGGTTAATGGCCTGTTGCAAGATGTTACTAAATGCAACAGCACAGAGAACACAGAGGCTTTTTAACCCCTCTGTGTCTCTGTGTCAGATGTAAAAAAAAAAGCCTTTTAAACAAAAACTTCAAATTGTTTCCCCCCCCCACTGCCTACAAAGATGTTACTTGTCTTCTCTCCCCCAAAACATAAAACCCAACACCAAACAAACAAAACTTTAACAAAACCTGAAAAACTTTAAAAAAAAAAGTCAAAGTAAAAAAAGTTTCAGGAGTGAAGGTAAAGTGCTAAGGGAGGGGTGTGGCAAAGTATCCAGGAGACAGCTCACTCTCCTGGGATAGAGAGTTGAGCCTGACCCCCAGAAAACTAAAACTTAAATTAAACTAAGAAAAAAACCACAAAAACTCCCAAAAATGAACAACACCGTGCACAAAGTGCTTATAAACAGAAAGGTGTTAAAATAAAACTTGTATTTGAGGGACTAAGACCCTAAAAAGCCTTTTGTTTGGAGCTCAAGCATGCACACAACATGCTCTCTGGCACAGTACTTGTAAGCAGGACACACACTATGGGTAGCGGTCAAGCAAATGAACTTTGATTGACGGTCAGGCAGGCAAATGCACTTACATTTATTAAACAAAAAGTTTGGGTTTTTTAAATGTGGACTGTTGGTACCCCAACTAGACTGGATTGGTTGAACTTGGCACAGTACTTGAAAGCAGGACACACACTATGGGTAGCGGTTAAGCAAATGAACTTTGATTGACGGTCAGTCAGACAAATGCACTTACATTTAATAAACAAAAAGTTGGGGTTTTTTAAATGTGGACTGTTGGTACCCCAACTAGACTGGATTGGTTGAACTTGGCACAGTACTTGAAAGCAGGACACACACTATGGGTAGCGGTCAAGCAAATGAACTTTGATTGACGGTCAGGCAGGCAAATGCACTTACATTTAATAAACAAAAAGTTTGGGTTTTTTAAATGTGGACTGTTGGTACCCCAACTAGACTGGATTGGTTGAACTTGGCACAGTACTTGAAAGCAGGACACACACTATGGGTAGCGGTCAAGCAAATGAACTTTGATTGACGGTCAGTCAGTCAAATGCACTTACATTTAATAAACAAAAAGTTTGGGTTTTTTAAATGTGGACTGTTGGTACCCCAACTAGACTGGATTGGTTCAACTTGGCACAGTACTTGAAAGCAGGACACACACTATGGGTAGCGGTCAAGCAAATGAACTTTGATTGACGGTCAGTCAGGCAAATGCACTTACATTTAATAAACAAAAAGTTTGGGTTTTTTAAATGTGGACTGTTGGTACCCCAACTAGACTGGATTGGTTGAACTTGGCACAGTACTTGTAAGCAGGACACACACTATGGGTAGCGGCCAAGCAAATGAACTTTGATTGACGGTCAGGCAGGCAAATACACTTAGATTTAATAAACAAAAAGTTTGGGTTTTTTAAATGTGGACTGTTGGTACCCCAACTAGACTGGATTGGTTGAACTTGGCACAGTACTTGAAAGCAGGACACACACTATGGGTAGCGGTCAAGCAAATGAACCTTGATTGACGGTCAGTCAGGCAAATGCACTTACATTTAAGAAAAAAAAGTTTGGGTTTTTTAAAAGTAGACAACTAGTAAACAATATTATATTGTATGCGTTGTGCACACACAGTATAAGCTGTGAGCCTGACACACACTTGCAAACAGGGGCTAGAAGGGAGACAGGCAAATTAAATTAGATTACACAGAAAAAAAAATGATGTTATAGCCCTAAAAAGGGCTTTTTGGGGTGCTGTGTTTACAGCAGAGATCTGATGAGTCCTTCAGCACTGCACTGGACACTGAATAAACTTGCCTAGCTATGGTTTTCCCTATTAATGCAGCATCATCCAAACTGTCCCTCCTCTCTGTAAGACTGCAAGTTAATTATGATTCCAAAATGGCTGCTGTCCATGAGGTAGATGGCTCTGGAATGGAGTGTATGCTGCTGATAGGCTGGAATGTGTCTGCTGACTGTGACATGCTGGGTCAAAGTTTGCTCAATGATAAAGTATTGGGGGCGGGTCGAATCTCGTATATATTCGCTGTTCGCCGCGAACGCGAACATGCTATGTTCGCCGAAAAAGGTCCGCCGGCGAACTATTCGCGACATCTCTAATTACAATCATAATATTAGTGTTGCAGTTACAGAATCTGACTTTGATATGGAGGTTGTGAGGTCAAATCCCATCATCATTTATACACAGATAAAAAACATCAGCATGTAATGAATAATGTTACAATTATACAGATAATAAATAAGATGACATTGTTTGTGTCACTCAGTCCAACTCTGTGACCTTATGGATCGTAACTCCATGCTGATCCATGTGATATTTATGGCAGAGATACTGGAGTGGGTTGCCAGTTCCTTCTCTAGTGGGCAACAGCATATAATGCCCGGTAATTCTAAGGATTCCGGCAAATCCATCCAATCCCTTCACTGCTACCTTAACTTGTTTGATCCTGGTAGTGACATAAAGGTAAGAGGAGAGCCATGAGGCTGGGCAGGGCTGTGACCAAGGCACTGACTTACAGGAAGTGGTAATCCGCTGTCTGGTCAGAGCAGGAAGGAGACTGCAGGATAACAAGAGGTGCAGGATTATACAATGCCGGATAATCAGTGTCCTACCTGTGTATTGTGGTTCCCTACTTTACAATTCCTATCTCCCATATTTTGTTGGTGTTATATCTATGACGTGATGAATATCCTCATAGAGTTGGATATTGTTCAGAATAATGTTGCAATTGTTGATTATTTTAGGATGATTTGACAAAAAATCTCATATGCAATGTGTGCAACAAGTAATTTTGCTTTTTTCTGCATTTTATTTAAATAGTACCATAAAAAGTCTTCTTATACATTCAAATGAAACTTAGAACACAATGTAACTCACTAACCATATAAAACAAATTCTAAATAAAATGTAAATTCATATAAAATTTCAAACCAATACATTAAATCCAGATTTTGTATTTAAGTAAATTTCAAAACATGTTAATTTTCAAAATATTCAATATAAAATATCTTAATTGATGAATTTATTTGATTTTTAGTTATCTTTAAAATCATTTATTTTGCTCAAAATTTATTTGTTATTTTCTAATATTAAGAACATATATATAAACTGTCAAAAGGATGTATGAGACATATCTGATGTTTCAATGCTTTAATATTATTATTTAAAGTAAATATTAATGTAAGAAAATGATAGAAGTAGAATTCACACCTATAGACTATGCATATGACCACTTTGTCATGTGATAATAAGTATATAAGTACAGAAATCAGTGAAGATAAAATATAATCTGTATGAGTAACAACCTGATCCCCAATATCTGTGCAGTTTCTGCTCAAGGATTTCAGGGTCTATACAAGCTATAAATAAATATGCCGATGCCAAATTACATTTTTGATCAATTATAAAAATGTAAACAAACTTTTAAAAAACTACTCGCTCTACCTGAAGGTGTAAATCACATATGGTGACTTCATTGTCCCTTTAAACCTTAACTTTTGAACAAATTAGCTGTAGTTTCAGTCTGCATTTTTAAAACTCTAAATCAAAGAGATGGATAGATGGATTTAAAAAAGAAGAATATTTTTTGAAAACTAAAATGTCAGTTGGTTTTGAGCTCAGGTATTAAAGGTTAGAGATACATGATGACAACAGTGAGGTGTGGGGAACATGTGCAGAAGGATGGAAGTCTCCCAGACCTGGAGCGGATCTTTAGGATGATGATAATAATTATAATATATGAGCTGATGGTGAGATAAGAAAAAATAACTTGTTCTATGAGGTGAACGTTCTCCAAGGTAATGGTGTCCTGCAGGACAGTTTCATTAGAGGTTCAATGTTGTAGAAAAAAGGATTGAATATACTGGATTTGTAACAGGACATTCCTGAAAATAAGAAAGGCTCAGGTGTGGTCGCTAACATATGAAACACTTTTTTGGCCAGTAGAGCACCAATCGTTTGTTGCCACAGGATTATTAAACAGGCTACTGCTGTCAACATAATGATCATAATCCATGGTCACCAGTATCAACTTCCCCCCACCAGTCAAGGATAAAAATATAAACAGCTGTGTAATGCAAGCAAATACAAAGAAGCTGTTATCTCATGATACCATGCTATGGAGTACTTTATGTAGGGTGGCTAGGGACATGTCAATGTGAAATAGGTTCACCAGGAAAACGTGCATGTAGTTGTGGACAAAAGAGTCAAGATTTAAAAACTATAAGGTCAGTTTACCAGCAAGAGTCAGGAGATAATTAGTATCAGAAAGAGGATTACATTGAGAATTTTTGGTAACCCATCCACCACAGTAAACATTAAATGAATGGTGAGAGGTAGGATCTCGACCAACACAATGCTGTTTCACTTAAATAAAAAGAATGGAGTAAGTTGTCCAAAAAGAAGAAGCAGCCATTTGGTATT